>JAVQJL010086996.1:0-11627 GCA_036024295.1 Nannoperca obscura
TCAGGCATCATTAAATAGCAGACCAGACTTTTTGTTGTTTGTTTTTTTAGTAGAGAAAGACCATTGACTTTATCGCTTCTGTACTTACTTTTATGCAAGCTGGTGACACGCATCATTCCAGTGTTTTTCCTGTGGTATAAGATCCAATCTGGGAAAGTGCAGCGTCACATATCTGTTCAACAACAGGTGTTAGCATCAGAATTAGCCCCATGACTTCTGGCTAGTTTTGCATCAGTATCAATGACACTATATATTGTAGCTAATCAGCTTTAAAGCAGGGTTACCATGTGCTGTATTTTGTCTCATTTCTACACAAAATATGTCAAAATTGATGCCAATCCATCCATCTTATTTTTCACATTACTGTGCTACACCCCTGTTGCTTCTCTATCTAAAAAATGAAATTTGTAAGGCTGCTATTATAAAACACATTGTCTTGGTAATGCATTAGTATGCTAAGATATGTTTGTATTCATGTGCAGATTATATAATGTCAGCAGTGCCATAATGTTCATAATACAAGTTTGAAAGCAGCTTCCTCCTATCATCATACCATGCAAATTTGAAAGTATGATTGATTTATTACAACACATCTGTGCACCTGGATGTCATCAACTTTCATCCACCATCTCTTCACCCCACCCCATCCTCTCCTGCTCTCCTCCCTGTCTTAGTCAATGCTTCTTCATTCACTCCACCGGCACCATCTCCGTCACCCTCCTCTCCTTCAGGCTCTCTTTGTGGGTGCTCTGCTGGTGTCACTGGCCGGCTGGATCCACATCTGCTCTGTAGGTGTCCTCAGCGAGCTCCAACCCTCCCATGTAAAGCTGCTGTCTGCCTACAGAGATGTGCCCTATCAGCCCCCTAACAGTTCAGTTTATATAGATGTTGTATAGTCTGGAACATGGAAGATTACTTAAGCTGCCAAGTATTAGATACCTTACCTACCTGCCTGTGTCTTGTTTACCTCATCCACTGTCTTAGTCATCTTTTATCCTGATGACTGTTGGCACCCCTCTAATAATGTGTGTACTCGCACACATTAGCCTTTTCCTTATGACATTTATTAAAATAGATAGAGACTGCCATGAGAGAAGTACTAAAAATACAGTTGCCAATAGTATTTGGCAACTATTTGCTATGTTTGTATAGTAATATTATATTACATATTTGAAAAGACTTAAAATGATTTAGAAACAACACAGATTTCACAGCTGTGACTAGTTGGTTTTGTGTACGATGGTTCAGCTACCAGTCCAGATCGTGATCATTTATCCAACATTGTTTATTCATCAGGTCCTTGACTGAATCAATGGCTCTTATGTGTTTCTTCCATCAAAGATGAGGCTACTTTACAGAGTATGTAGTTGTGTTGTTTTTGTCTCCTTGCACCATGATGTTTGATGTCTGTTTGACTCAAAAACATCATGTTGCTGCATTATTCAGCATCGGTTAAAGGTGCCCTGTGGATCTTTCTGTTTACATTCACTGTTTCCCATTAAAACGTTTTGTGTGTATCTTTTAACTGACAGACATGCTAAATGCATTTCTTCCTCATAAAATATTTTTAAGGATGATTAATCTTGTTCTGTTCACAGCCATGTTTACGAGCTTGCAGTCTTCTTCACTGAGGGTTGTTGGCACATTGTTGTGCTTCTTTGTATGTTACTGCCACCATGTGTTGTTCTGTGTAATAGCATGAAACCGGTATAGAAAAGTATAGTATATACTTATTGTTTTACTAGTATAGAATATAGATAGATATAGATATGTGCATGCTAGTGACAGACAATCAGCTACCGTCAGAGTGGCTGATAAACACAGACAAATAAGACACAGCGGTGTTGGCAAAGACACGTATTTACAGTATGAAACAACAACAAAAAACAGCCGTCACCTAACGTTAGTTCACTTGTGTGAATAAATTCCTAAAAACATTTCTAGCTAGCTCACAATGATGTTTATTGGTTTGCCGCTCAGACTCAAAAAGGCCAGACAGTACGCTGGCACAAGCTTGGAGGATGAGGTATGACTTGTAGAATCGACTACACTCATACTTCATATTTGCATATTAGCTTAAGCACAAAATATTTGGCAAACAATGTAGACCATCAACATTGTCAAGAAATTACTCACAAATATATGATATATATATATATATATATATATATATGTCAAAATACACTGGAGGGGGGCTATAATGATGTTAGATGCACCTGTGTTTTTCCTACTATATTAAGTTAAAATGTCTGGTGTGAAAATGGTTTATTACATTCAATTGTATATAATAATAATAATACATCATAAAAAAATATAATAATAGCAGCATTACAATGAGATACAGTAAAATTAAGATATACTTAAAACAACCAATATAACAACAGTTACTGCCAGGAGAATATTAGCTTAGCTTAGCATAAAAACTGGAAACAGGGAGAAGCTGCTAATCTAGCTCTTTCCTCACTGTGTGTTACACAAATGAAATCAGCTTTTTGCTCCATTGTTTTGTAAGAATCCAACTTACATAACACACCCGGATTTTTAGCTGCCCGTTTCACATCACCTGCCAGACTTGCTGTATTTTTTGTCCCGGGAGCAAAGAGACCAGAAAAACCACCGTATTGGTTGTTTGCTCAACACGACCAATAAGATGTGTTGTGTATTATGACACACGTAACATATTTGATTTAATTGAAATTGATATTTAATCCATGTGCAGCTCTGCTGTAATCAGCTAATGGTGATATTACTTTTGATGAGGCGATGCACTTATGGTACGGGGGCTACCCTTCCTGCTGCAGCAGGCACCCACAAAAAAACTGACAGGATATTAGAAGAGGAAGTTCAGTTGCAGTCTGGCTCCAAGAAATTGGGTTACAGTTTGTTTGCCTTTGGAGGTTTGATCAAAGCAAGTGTCTACATGCATTCTGCTTGTGAAAATGAATGTGGGTGCAGAATATTACCATAATGATTCTTTTGTACTAATAAAGTTATATGTTTTTATATTGCATTTCAGGATCCTTTTAATGAACTGAAGTGCCAAACTTTAGTTCATTAAAAAAATGCATGTAGAAATACACAAAGATGAAAATGGCACAGTGAGATTGTGAAGTGTATGTTGCAAAGAATAGAAGACACTCCTCTCTTCCCACCCCTCTCATTTCATCATCCTTATCCCAAGCACGACAAAAAAGGACTGCCCCTGGTATTAAATAAAGCCAACCTCTTGCTGCTTCCTATCCTCCTTTCTCTCTCTCTCTCTCTCTCTCTTCCTGAAGTGGAACAGGTGGCCCACCTTGTGGTGAGACTAGAGCACTGCACCACCACACCCAGTACTTTTGAATGCAAGACAAGTCACCAAATATTAGACTACATCTGTTGACTAGATGATTACAGTAGCACCAGCTGTAGAGCATCCACCCACAGGTACTGTTCAGCGCCTCCTGATGTTAGGCTGTTGCATCCCTTTCTCCTTCCCTCCACTTGGTCTCTCTTTCCTCCTCTCGTTTTCTCTATTTTCAGTCCTCTTTTTTCTTCTCATACTCTCAATATAGGTTAATAGATGGATGGTGTCCATGCACACATACCAAAATGCTATTTATAATGCTCTAGCACCAGTCTGTCTGTTGCTAGGAGACCAGCCAGCTCAAAATGATCAGACATGCAGTTTAGCTTTGTTTACAAAATTAAACATTTTCAGTGTGGTTTGTCTGACTCCCACACACACTTTAGTAAAATGGAGTCTGTGTGTCCACACATTGACCACTCACACTGAGCTGACAGTAACATAGTGAGAGAGTCTAAAAGAGAGGAGAGAAAACGCTGACAGTATTTGTTTTTTCTCAGTCTGACAGTCTCTGGTTGCTACGGCAACTGCCCAGGCTTCTCAGCAGCATCCTCTCTGCAACAGAGGAAGGTGGCAGTGGGTAAACCAGAGGCTCCTCGTGGGGAAGGAAGCTGCCGTGTCGCCCTCTACTGGCTCAGGGTGAACTCAGCAAGGAGGACCACAGGAAGGAAGGAATCATGTTGTAAATCCCAAACTACAGGAAAGCACTCATTTCACATGAAGAAACAATCTTTCTTACTAAGGGTAAGTGCTTGTTGGCTTATAGTGTTTTCACCAGTGCTTTTGGAAAATCCCATATAGTGGGCTCTGTCATTAGACTAATCATTTTAATTTCATCCAATTTATTTCTATACAGATTCCAGTTAAATCTTTTAAAAACAGCTGTTCTGTTTCACCCTGCAGTTAGTTGGTCAGGAGGAATTATTCTATATGTGTCAATGTGGAAATAAATGTCTTAAATCTCCTAAATCAACAAACGCAGCAGGGATGATAGTAATCGAGTTTTATTCATGCCTATAAATATATAGAATTTGTGTTGCAAATATACTGCGATGACATGACAACAAGTAACAAGGTGCAATAGCACAAGCTGACTCACATGATGCAAAGACATGCAAGACCTCCGGTAGAGTGCGTATGGACAGTATTAGTCCCAGTTTGTGACTTTTATGTGTTATCATTATATGGACCACAGAGCTATGTGAAAAACCCAGCACTATTTCCAAAACCCTCAGAGATTCTTTTAACCATATGTATAAAAAATACACGCACAATAAAAAAGATTTTGCACCCATTTCCCAAGCTTGCTCAGTTTCTATCACATGAACCAGGATCAGTTATAATGGCTTAATGATTTGTCATTACAAATAAAAAATAATGCGTTGATATTTTGATTGTCAGAGCGAAGAGATATCTCATTTCTGACTACCTTGATATGAAGTATGTCAAATACAATGCCTTTGGTAAAGTTTCACTGAATATGATCTGTCCAGTGTACAGTGTCTTTGAAAACATTCTGTCCAAACTCATTGCTGCATCATTTGACATTCAAAACCAGGTTGTGGTAATACATTGTGAGACATGTAAACATATTACATCTTTTGCATTTTAGCATTTTACCCTCACTACACAGATTAATGCCCCTGTGTCTGTAATTTCAATGTGACTTTAATATCCTTTGAATCTTTCTAAAATTTGAAGTTTGTGTTTGTAACAAAACAGACTATCCCTGTGGATATCAGTGTTGCTTCAAGCCCGTTCATCCATGGGGGATATACATGCGTGCATTGCTGTAATAATTCCACTGGAACACATACAAGACATTTCCAAATTCTACACAAAGTGGCTTGAAGGTATGACATCTGATCCAGTTCACATGCTACTGAGAATATGAGCAAGTGGGAGACTTTTTTTTTTTTTTACAATTTTTAAGTTTGTTGATCACTTCAAGATGGGAGCAATAAAAACAACATATATCAGTCATAGCCCTGTGATTCCAGATGAATGAATGGGACTAAAATATGTTACAATGTGCATGAAAAATAAACACCCATCAAAATATTATTGGTATTATTTGGTAAACAATCCCCCCTCCGCTGGTCAGACAGACAGACTGTAACCTGGCTGACCGTAACCGATATACTAAAATACTGGACCATGCGCCATTCCAAATTTGTCTTTCAGCCACAGGATCCCACCGTCTGACCAAGAATAAACACACACACATCTAGGCGTCTCCCCTGCCCTATACTGTACTCTGTGTGCGTGTGTGTGTTGGGTATCATAGTTACAGATGCAGGGGATGTATGAGTGAGGAAGGAGGTTGATTCTCAGTCGCTGATGTAACCAGACTGGCAGAGTTGGACCACAATGAGCCCACGTGCGGCTCTCTTTGTGGAGCCGCCTGGTAATCCTGTCTCTTACTAATGGTCATTTAATCCAAGACAGAGTTATTAACTCTTTGTAGCTGCTGCCTGTGGGTCCACTGAGCAGCACAGACCCTGATGAACTGTTACTGACCCTCAACAATCCTCACAACAGTCAGTTAAACTGCGAGGAAACACTGTTTCCTGCTTCACCAACAGCACAGGAAAGCAGATACTTTATTTATTGCTGCCAAAAAAAAACATTCTTTGTGTAGAGAAAGAGGTTGAGAATGATAGCGAGAATAAGACTTAGTTAAGATGTCGTATCGACAGTCTTTTTGAAATACCTTTCCCTCATGCATGATGTATTTGCTCCTTTAGCACTTTAGCTTTGCAGTGAGAGCAGGAAATGTTGTGTAGACAAGTCAGATGGCAGCTTCCAGTCTTGGTTTCTCTGTCAGAGTTACAGACAGTTGAGAAACTTGCAAACATCTCATTTCCGCACTACAGCGTGTTTGAACATTATTGAAGAGGAGGAGACAGACAGATGGATGAGAAGTCACTGTTTGTATTCTTGCTCGCTCTCCTTTTTGTACGCACATCAAGGAGACAAGTCACACACACACTGATTGTCTCGAGTCAGCTTTGTCACTGTAGCATCATTAGCTTTTCTGTGTTCCCGTGTTGTTGAAGCATTTTAAATATTTATAAGGCCACTTCCACAGCAGCAGCAGCAGCAGCATCTTCTAAACCAGCAAACAAAGCCAATATATTTCTGTATGTGCTCTTGAATAACAATGAGGAGGAACAAAAAGGGGGAAAAAGCTATGTGATATAGGAGAGCTTTTCCCTTTCTTTTTAGTCTGCAAAAAGGGTTTGATTTCATGTTTCAGGGAAATGTTGTAATTTTATAGCACCTTAATGTACACAAGAGAGAAAGTGCAGTGAAATGTAAGGTGTGTTTCTTGGATCCTTGGCACATTGAAATTGATTTTAAACTAATTAACAACAGAGAATAAGGCAGGTATTTACTATTTAATCATCGGAGCAGCCTATATACTGCCGATTATATCATTTATAATTGTTCCACCAATTTAGTGATTTTAGTGTTTGAACTTCAGTTGAGGGATTAACCTATATGCTGCTCCTTTAATTGTTTTTTTGTTTTTTTTTTTGTTTTTTATCTGTTCTTTAAATGAAAACATAGGAGACAAGACTATGGCTAAAACAAACAATTATCTTCCTAATCAAAAAAATGTGTAAAAACTGTGAAAAAGGCCCACAAATATTTCCCAGATCTCAATTAACTTGCTTTGTCTGACCAACAGTCCAAAAGAGAAAAGTGGCAAATCCTGCCTTTTGATAAGCAGGAATACTTGGCATTCTTTTCTTGATAAACGACTTAAACAATAAATTAAGTCCATCTATTTACTTACAAGTAAGTAAAATAAAATAAAAAGTAAAACAAATGTCATAGTGGAATCCAGAAGAGTAAAAATTAGGTATTATGTTGATGCACACATGTTGGTGTATGTGAGTGAGTATGTTTCAAACCAAAACACGAAATGAATAAGGTTAAAGGAAACAAGATGACTCCAGCCATGCTAGTGGCTCTGTGACACAGTGTTGCTTTGAGCTAAATGCTAATGCCCAAATGCTAACTTGCTGACAATAACAACGCTAACATTCTGATGTTTAACAGGTATGATGTTTACCATGTTCACCATCTTAGTTTATAGTATTAACATGCTAACATATGCTAAATAGTGCTAAATAATAAGGTAATTTGGTCATAAACCTTTTGGGGGCGCTAAGTGAAATGTCGGGATCACCAAAGTTATTAATATTCATCCTGTGGGGAGCGGAATGTGCAAAATGAATCCAATATTATTAGACACTTCAGTGTAAAATAGCATCGAGCCACATCATTAGCATGGGTAAAAATATGAGAAAAGCTAAAAACACAACTTTTCCTAGCTCCTATAAATGACACATTTAAAGAGGCTGGGTTTTTCACCTGATAGCAAGAATATGAAGTTTGAAGTTCTTTGACAAAGTGGATTTTTACTATAACTAATGCACTGTACAGTAGATGAGGTGCCACTCAGCCTCCCATGTGCTGGCGCTGGTCCAGAGCCCTCAACATAGAAAACATTAGAAACATTAGTCATTTCACTGACACATTTTCACATCGTTTAAGAAGCTGCCACACATTTGCTCTTTATAATTGACTTAGAGTACATGAGTCAGGGCACAATAAGTTCAAATGCTTCAGTCAAATTATTTTAAGACATGACATCAGCTGTTTAGAAGAGAAAAGGAGATGAAGCACTTCACTGCCATGCAGAGCAGAGAAGACCTGCATCCACTTTTCATTTAAAAGGTATTTTTATCTTACTCTTAAAAAAATATCATTATACTTTTATAGAGCAGCCAGAATTAGATCATATCAAATTCCACAAAACACCAGAAAGTTGTCCTTCAGAGGACGACCTGCAGCTCTGCTCTGAACAAGTGAACAATAAAAATGCTTTACGACCATGATTTACACCAGCGCTGTGAAGATAGCTGCTGCTGCTCGGCATCCTTTCCTCCACTTCCTGTTACTTTTAGACGACAGAGGACTCAATAACGCTTCAATTCCTTTTTTATTTTTAAGTGTAAATAGAATAAGTCACACTATTCTTAAACCACTAAACTAGAGTAGACTATACAGACCAGGATGAAACGTAATGTTCACTAAACTATACCTGACTAAACTAAATCAAAGTGGGCAAATGGATAAAGTAAGGAATATGTCTTTTTTATATTGTGATTTATATATCCTAACAAATCAGTGTATTTTAAAGTACACACAAATGATACAAAAACCCAATACAATAGGGCAATGCTGCCTATAGCTATGGTAAAGTGACAGTTCACAAACAGAACTAGATTAGGCTGCAGTAGACTTTATGTACAAATAAAACTAAATTAAATCCAAACAAATAAACACTAACTAAAACAACATCTAAACACATCTCACTTAACGTAAATGAAACCAAACTTAAGATCAACTAAAGTGGGCTAAAACTTTAACTCAGCAAACTGAAAATGAAATTAAAACTAAATTTCTGAAAAGTATATTTAAAAAAAGTCTAACTAAACCTAACTTCCCACTTGACTTGACAGAAAGCACGTGAGAAGAGACTTTAAAGCAAAACGATGTGAACTGAGGCGAGCCGTGCTCAGTGTGCTGTGTGGAGATGAGACCAGACTGCATGTCAGAACTATTCACCATGGCAACCCGCAGATTATCTGATTAATTAATGAACCTTTGCCTGCATCACCAGCTACTGTTGTTAATCACTCACGCACAGCTAACACACACACACACACACACACACACACACACACAAATGGTCAGTTTGTGGCAGTGCCTGTGTCATCCTCAGGGTATCCGAATGGCCGACAGTTTGGTAGAAATCAATGACATGGGTGTCATAAAAGAAGTGTTTCTTTTCATAAAAAGGATTCAGAGCATATGCTGCAGCCCCAGGGCCTCGTTCCCACCACTAAAAACCCCTGTTAGGATGAAAAGTCATGATTTAAACATTTAGCCTTTCAGCCTGCACAGATGCACCGCAAGTAGGCCAACAATCTTTTTAGTTTTATACACTTAAAAGAATAGCATGCATGTTATCAATATTCTTACATGGAAATACTAGATATTAGAAACACAGTAATGAAACGCCTCCTCAGTTCTCCTCTGTTAGGGTGTGTGTGTGTGTGTGTGTGTGTGTGTGTGTGTTAATAAAGCATAATTATATGCGTTTCATTTTCTCTTGCCTTTTGTCTCAGGGGATCTTTGATACTAACACACATTTCACTAGTTGGTCTCCCCACACACACACAGACAGCCTCACAAACACCAACAAAACAAACCAACAAAACATGTCAGGACAGAAACACTGCATGAGAATGTCAACACACACACACACACATACACACACACACACACACACACACACACACACGTTCAACCTGCAGGTTCTTGTTCACAGTTTAATTAAGATCTGTGTGGGTGATTATGAAACTCCCCTAGGAGCCTAATAGTCATATTTACTCTGTGTGTGTGTGTGTGTGTGTGTGTGTGTGTGTGTGTAGGTGTGTTGACTATAAAGAAAGGAGCTGTGCCACATTTCGGGGGGGTGTTTTTATCCGCCTGTTGCATTGCATAATCAAACATTCATTCCTCCTTATGTTGCAAGTGCCAATATGTCTCGGCTGTAGTGTTGTAAATTTTAATTGTCTGCCTCGTAATCTGTGTGTGTGTGTGTGTGTGTGTGTGTGTGTGTGTGTGTGTGTGTGTGTGTGTGTGTGTGTGTGTGTGTGTGAAAAGAAAACTCTTCGAAACATTCAGATATATTTCACAATAAGATTATTCGCAATATTTTCAAACACTTTCCAACCACGCTGTGTGGATTTATTGGCATTCTTGCCTACACTGTTGTGTATCTCAGAGGCCTTTTCCACAACCGACATTTTGACTGGTCATAGCAGGAAAAGCACAGGTGAAACAAATTTCATTAATGATGGCTCTGTTCCATTTAGTGTCCAGTAAGCCAGCATTCAAAGTCCCCGGGGCCCTGGAACTAGCTCGCCTGCTATGTCGGACTTACTGGGACACTTGAATGGAACAGAGCCTGTGCTTTGCCTACTTTCCCTACTGTCCATGCTGGCTGTGAAGAGATGATGACTTAAAGTGATTTCAGTGTATGTGACTAAAACTAAAGACTAAAAGTTTTTCTAAAGCTAACATGAGGCGTCAGCAGGCTGAGTAAGACAAATCAAGAGGATATCCTCCAAAGTTACTGCCTTGTGTTAGTACAGAATTCCTCTTTTGTATTGCCGTCCCTCCACACACTGTTTGGGGAAATCCAAAGAGAGAATATTAGACTATATTAAGTTAGAGTTTTCACTGTCCTTTTTTTATCAGTGCAACACAAACACCGTCTTCATGCTCTTCTCCCTCATTCACTTCCCACATAAGGATCCTATAAAGTTTCTTTAGGACAGGACAGACGCATGCGCAGTGGCAGCCCCGAGTAGCGTGTGTGTAGTATTATTGTGAATGGGGGTGGAGGAGGAGAAGGAGAGGGCGGTATTTTGGGTGTACAGTCACAAGAGCGACTCGACGGAGCCAGGAAGTGGACTGTTGATGCTTTCAAGTACTTCAAGAATTGTCGTAATTTTTTGGATTTTGACGACTGTGCTATAATACCGACCCGCCAAAGTGTTTGTATTTGCACGTTACGGAAATATGAATTGTAGCAGACGGTGATTCGTGCTGTTACCTTGTACGTTGATACATTTTTTTAATTATTTGTTTGTGCCATTTTTTTTCATTTCATTTTTCAAGTTTTAGCTATAAGATTAACACACGTGTATGAGCTACTGTAACAAGTATCGTTTAGGCCCATGTATATTTATTTAATATTCCATATAAATCTTATTTGTATTTCTTTTGCTGAATCATGTTGTAACAGCTGCAACTTTTGACTGATACAAGGATAAACATGTAAATTAGGCTGCTTGCCAGACAGATACCCCCCACACACACACACACACACACACACACATACCTCTGCCACCAAAGCAGCCCTGTGCCATATGATTCCTTACTTTAATTAAAGTCACCAAATTATAGCCTATACTTACACAATCCTTTATACATTATTTGTATTATCTCTTGAATGCACGGATGATCGACGGGCCTACTGAGGAAGAGCACTTGAAAGTTGCAGGTAGACTGGAGACACAGACAGAGAGCGCTCGTTTGTTTCCTCTTGCTTGAGATCGCACGCTCACCGAGAGAGAGAGAGAGAGAGAGAGAGAGAGAGAGAGAGAGAGAGAGAGAGAGAGAGAGAGAGAGA
>JAVQJL010087004.1:0-15892 GCA_036024295.1 Nannoperca obscura
GTTAAGACTAGTTTAAAGTCATCTTCATTGAAAAGTACAGTGCTTTTCCTTCAAAAATAAGGACATTTCAATGTGACCCCAAACTTTTGAACGGTAGTGTATATATATATATGTATATATGTGCAAATTTCCCAAAGTAGAATTTTGGACATGGCTCCTAGTTGTCCATCTTTAATAGAAAATATTTACTCAACAGAAAAAAGACTTTGAAATATTCAGCATTGACCACATTTGTTGGTGTCCGTGTCATGTGACAAAATGTGTGACTTTTAATGACAATTTTCAAATTTGATAGCTGCGGGCAAAGCAAGCGGCTCAGTTAGCAAAAAAACAGCAGATTTTTACAATTTGAATACGTAAATACTGTTTAGAGAAAAGAAAGAATATCCCTGTATAACTGTGTAACAAGAGGTTCCCAAACTGCAGATCAGACCAGAGGCCATGTGACACGGGTTTGCAAGACCAAGAGATGATTACCAGGATAGGAAGGATCGTCAGTAGACGGGTGGTGATGGGTCAAAAAGAGACTTTGCTTCTTTATAAGGAGCTACAAGCCAAAGAGTTGGGAACCCACCAGAGGTTTCCCCCCAAACCCGATCCACCACCATTTATTTAGACTCGAGCTGGACCCAATATTTAATGTTACCTGCCCCCTCTTTTATATACTCATAGCTACACACAGACAGCGGCACGCAGTTTAATCTTCCTGCTGTGATTTATGAGCACAAAGAATTAAGTAACTAATATCAGCCAAGATAATCAGCAGTAACCTGAATGCAGCTCTCACCAGACATAAACCAACCAGGTCGCAGAGTGATCGCACTGCAGAGAGCTAATATTGGAGGTAGCACTTAATGGTAGCGCTGAAAACAGTATTGGATTGTTCAATAAGTTAATCAAGAGGAAATAAACGGTTCCAAATGTTCTTAGATGTGAGATTGGTTTGATCTTAGTTGTGAATCAAATTAACTGTGTTTTCGGGGTATTTTTTTCACTTTTTTGGGGACTGAAAATAGATCCTGCTGTGATTGTTGCACCCGTACAGACGTGAACTTATCCAACACAAGTTTCAGCACACACAGAGCCAAAAGGTATTTCACTTTTAAACTATTTGCTCATGCCTGGCGCTGGTTTGAAAACACATACACATACACACAAGCCTGCAGGCGTGTGGTTTTTCTTTATTAAAAACCAGAAAGCGCAATTAGCTGCAGAATATGCTTAACCCTGTATCACTCCCCCAGCTCGAGGATATATTGCTTCTTCCTCTCCATTATTAAAAATATCACAGACGTGAGAGGAGGAGGGGAGCAGACAGGAACTATCACAGCTGCATGTTTAGCAAGTGGAGGTTGGAAAATGCGTTCTGTTTAGTGGCAGGAAGGCGGGCGTACTTTGTGTGTGTGTTTTGAGTGTTTGAATGGGAGACTGAATTCATCTTCGGCTTTGAGCTGTGTGTGAGTGTTTGGGATGTTGTGGATGTTGGGGAGGTGGTGCGAGCTATGGCAGCGTCTGTCCCTCACTGAGAGACTGGCTGACGCACATTGTTGAAGTGTATATGTGCGGTAGTTTATCTGGGGCATTTTTTTCCACCTAACAGGGAATCCATGAAACCTCTACTATTAGCATATTGCTACTTTAACTCTGAGCATGAAGGTAGAAGAAGAACCAACACGTCCCGGATTTGAGGATTTTCTTTTAAATAGAACTACAGCAACTTCAGTTTTTTAGCATTTTAAAGAGGAACTGCACACTTAAACGTGTTTTTTGAGTTGTAAACTACACGATATGTCTGTACTGCGATGAAACACATCATTCACGCTGACATTTCATACCAAATTTATGAAAATCTGCATTTCATGAGTTGAAAATGTCTCAGCATCCCATCTACTGTTTCAAATCAGCTTTAGGACCCGTCTACATCATGAATCGTATTTTAAAAAAGACTCGATGTCAAAGATCAGTGTCAGTCAGACTCCCTCGTGTTCCACGACCGACACACGCGCGCACTACAGTCGTTCCCTCACTCGTCATTTCTTTTATTTACTGGGAAAGAGGGATCTAGCAGACCTTGAGGGTGTAGTTAAACTTTAAGTTATATAATCATTCATTTGCTATTATACGCTGTGTTAGTGTGTGTGTGTGTGTGTGTGTGTGTGTGTGTGTGTGTGTGTTAATGTTTTAATATACCTGATTTCCCAAGTTGTTCCGCTCTGTTCTGTTGTTTTTCTTAATCAGCAGCGTCTTTAAATCAGACTGTGTGAAGAGTCTCTGGCAGAGACTAAAGTGTTTTAATGACCTGCGCAGTGAAGTCTGGCCCTAATTTAACCAATATATGAAGGTGAAAACACTCATGGCAAAGGCACAATTTATTCTAACTGAACTCTATTTCTGTTGTTTTCCACTGCTGTCACTGTGTTGTATGCAAAGTTGTGTCCCTGTGTTATTTTCAGGCCTTTGGTCCACCATGTTCGCGCTCATGGTTCACAGCTTGTGGTTTCACCTCTGGTTCTCTCATGCAGACAGAAGTGTTAGTCTGCATCCTGATGTTCAGTTCAGTGATCCAGGTGTGCCTCTCACAGCACAACATGGTGTCAGTGGAGAGACGGAGAGAGTTTGTGTATTGTTTGGTGTGTTTTCCACCTTGACTCGGGTATACGTGCGCTCCTGTAGGGAAGAGGACTTTGTGTTTGTGCTGAAGTTCTCTGGAGACGGGAGAGAGCTCGGGCCTCAGGCCGGCCTCGGGCTCCCACTCGACTCAGTTGCTCCTGTTTCTATATCTTAAGATCTTTCGCTCCGACTTGAACTATGACCTGCATTTTTCTCATTATTGAGTATATTTGTTTGCATGCTATACTTTTGAAAGTTTGAACAATTGTTTAATCATTTACGGACAGAAAATTATAAAACTTGAGAGATTAAACTTTTAAATATTTTTAATTAGAATGTGAGGCAGGGACACACTTTATGATTGTTGGGAGAAATATAATTAGGATTACCATCAAATTTCCTGACTTGGCCTATCGTTGTTGTTGTTGTTGTTGTTGTTGACAGTCTGCAGATATACTCATATCATATCACCCCTTTTCCACCAGCATGGAATGGGTGCTAAAGTGAACAATGCTAATTGTTGGCCTGATTGTTATTCCCATTAAAAGTAGTTAAAACATGTCATTTTTAAAACTAGAATCAGGACAGTAAACACCACAAAGACAGAGACAGTGCTTTTTTAGATACTTTTTTTAATTGACACTAAACTGTATATTAGGTAAAATACTGGGATGTGATGTAATAATTTTACCATGCAGTTTCACTGCACGAGTTGAAGTTTACTAGAATTAACTTGCATACTTTCTCTTCTACCTCCAGCTCTCTGCAGAGTTTACAGCCCTTGTTGCCCACATGTCTCATGTATTTAGCATTTATCCCTTTGTTGTATCCTAAATTAGCTCATCAGAAGGCTCTTTATGGACGATTTCCTGATTTTGGAAATAGTTGTTATATGTGGGTGTGTCTAGTTTTTAATAATCTCAAGGTCTATTGCCAGCTATAGCGGTTTCCTTACAGCTTATAAAAGTCAGAGCAGAGCAGGGAGATGTTGTCTTCAATATCCTCGACCTGCCACGACTACGAAACAAAACACTCAGATCTCTTCACTCAGCCTCTCACATATTGTATCCACACACCGTTTCCTCCAACTGGCTTTCTCAAGAAAGACGTAATTAAAGCAGAGTGTGATATGTGTATATGAAGCATTCTCAAAGCCTGGGGCCAGTGGAACTGAAGGAGGTTGTAGATGTGCAGTGATACGTCTTGAAGATAAAAAAAAAAAACTGATTGTAGTTGTACTTGCACAGATTCTGCAGCAGACCGAGCCAGCATATTCCTCAAAACCAGGATGAGGGCTTTTCTGAGTGCCTGGAGCAAAGATGTAATGATTACATGTGCAAACATACAGTGTATATAGTAAATTCTCAAAACATGTTCTTGTAACCAGGATGGTTTTAACAATTTATGGAAGCAGGTGCGTCTGTAGTCTAGTAGCAGGTTACGTCTACTTGACTTATTATCCTATACCTGTGATCATTTTACATTTATGTGGTCTTATCTTTTAGTGTTGACTTTGTGTAGGTACAATTTCACGTCACTGCCACCAAGGTTATATTTTCTTTATCACATCTTCATATTTAAAAATTTTTTGATCACTATGAAAAAACCCATATCATCAAGTATGGTGTTCTTGAAATGCCATCTAGAAATGTCATCCTAATTTCCATCGTACCCTCCTGAAGTTCCAGCCCTGATTAGACGATGGAAACGCTGGCGATAAAATTCTCTTCCCATTTCTCCTCACCGCTCTCCCTCCGAGCCTTCTGTGTGCCAAAACAACACAACACAATAATAAGATTACAACACCGAGTGTGTGTGGAGCTGAGCAGCGATGCCCAGATTTTAAAAGGTTGGGTGGTAAAGACGCGCACACGCACACACACACACACACACACAGCTTTCATATTTTCTCTTCTTATGGTCTTCGGTGGTTTTAGCCAGAAAATGAAAACATGGAATTACACAGGAAATCCATTTTACTGTGAAATTATTTCTCTCTGTCTCTCCTTTCTCACTTGTTTTCTCTTAATCCTCTTTGTGTCTTTTTTAAATTTCTTTCATTTTCTCTTTCTCTCGATCTTCATTTGCACCAACCGAGGAGACAAAGAGAGAGTTCAGGGCGAAAGACAAACGGAGTCGATGAAGAAACACTAATGGTGGAACTCACAGTGGCAGTCTAACTAATAGTACTATAGTAGTATTTATAATAACAACCGCAGTTGTAGTTATAATAGAAATAGCGGGAGAAGAGTACATTTGAGTAGTGGTAAAGGTTGTAGTAGTAATAGGAGTAGGTGGAGGAGTAGTAATAATGGTAAGTGTAGTAGCTTTTGTTTTGAGTAATAGTAGTAATAGAATAATAATAGTGGTGTCATGACCCTATCATTACTACCTATTGATAAAAGTAGTAGTCGTAGATATAAGTAGAGGTAGTATTAATAGTAGTAGGTGTAGTGGGGGGGCTGATATAACAATACAAACATTATAATGATTGTTTTATACTATTTGTTAATTCTGAATCCCACCAAGATGTTGCATGTGAATGTGTTAAAGGTCTTTTATAGGCAGTCAGCAGCGGTATTGATCCATACTCCTCCAACCCCCAACCCCACCCCCCACCTCCACCACCACAACACACACACACTTACACTTTCGCCATCTCCTTCCCGGCTCCCTCCTCCTTCCTCCGCTCCTCCAGTGGCAGACTGAGCTGTAAAAATCAATGGGGAAAATGTCCTGAAACAGCCGATCGAGAAGCCATCTGGCCCTTGTTGTCCTCAGAGACCGGCAGTGGGTCCCCCCCCCCCCCCCTCCCAGGGGACGAGACACGCGGAGAAGAATCCCAAGCACACAAGAACACAAACCAAGTGTTAACTCAATAACAGGAACGTTCTCAGTGTGGGTTATTACATAAGAGTCGGATAGGTGGACGCACGCGGCAGATCGACGTTTGATCTGGTCCTTGAATCATCTAGGACCTGGATGATGATGATCCTAGATTCTAGGTGTTTCACAACAACTTGTTCTGATGTGATTTACATTTTGCATGTAGCCAGCAAACACACAAAATGTTCAAATGTTCTTCCCTCAGCTTTTACGAACTGTGACTGGATGTGGAGCAGTTTTAATGTCTCTCTAACGCCACCACCATCAGTAGTCAAGGTTTTTGGTCAATGCTTAGACAAAGTGCCACAACGCACCACTCTCTGGGTTTTATCAAAATTAGTGACCAGTGTTGCCTGGGACGTCACATCAGAGTTTCAGATTTTGACCTTTAATTATTGCTTCCTCATTAATCCAATTAATGCAATTTGTAAGAGTAGCTGGATATGTTTGTGTCCATCACATTAATAGTGTCAGAGGTGGAGGTATACTGTTCAGGAAGTGAGGTGTGAATACAGAGGCCAGGAAGTTACTGATGACTCAGCCACAACATTGTGGTTAAAAAGTGAACTGTAATGAAAAAAAAAAGCAAAAAAAACAAAAAGGGAAATTGAAGAAAGAAAGTGAAAGCGAAAGGAAAAAACATGACAGTAAATGGTAAAGGGGAAAAAAAGATGAACATGTGGCAAGAGGTAAAAAGGAGAAAGAAGGAACAGTAAATGAAAGAGAAGCCACAGTCCCAACTGTCTTTTAAGAATCTCCCAGTACTGGTTTAATACAACTCAGCAGTCCATCAAATGTTCTGAGAGGCGGAGGGAAATTATTTCAGCCATCTGATCCTTGAAAAGCATTTATGATCGTCTATCACAAACCAGAGGAGCCTGCTTGTCTGCCTGCCTGCCTGCTTGCCTGCCTGCCTGCTGCCTGTCTGTCTGCCTGTCTGCCTGCCTGCTGGCCTTAATGAAGACTTATTCTGTTAAAGACACTACATTTACAAAACATATCTGAACATTTAAAACTATCATTCTCAACATGTGTTGACTTCTACAAATCCCAAAACACCAAAGGAAAACTGAGTCAGATTAAGTTTCCAGCACAAATCATCATCATCATCATCATCATGAAGACACTTAATTCTTGTTTTGGAAAGAAGTGAAACTCCTACTGGCAGAAGAGGAAGATTAGATTTTAAAGACAAAATCCCATTTTAAGATGCAGATTTTTTTGCAGTGAAATTGACAGAAAATGAAGCTCATTTCGACACTATATAACGGGGGTGCAGCTGTTTGTGAGTTGTTTGAAACACAATGTCCCCGTTTGATACCTGACTTTCATCAGTTACTGTTGAATTATCCAAACACAGCGCAGGTGTTGTTTGATAAACCCCTGGATCTGCAGCTCATATAGCGAGTTTGATCATTCTAGCGAACGTGTGTCGGCTGTAAGTTACAGCGACACAGTGGACAAAGAGTGGTGGATCATCAAAAAACTGAGAACATATCTGGAAATGCATCTATTACAGAGCCGGCAGGCAACAGCAGTCAAGTCGGTTGTACCTGCCTCGTGTAAATAAACACAAGCTGCAGTCACCCAGAAACCATCCAGTCACTCGCCACTGATGGATGAACCTGCAGGGCTGCAGAGCCACTTCACTGTGAAAACTGTAGGAACTGAACGGGAAAACCTTCAACTGGACGTTCATTCTGTTCGCAGGTCAGTCTTTACAGTCCTAACAGTGATGGAGCATTACTCACATTCGGTTTTTTTTCTTATGACACATGATTTTTCACAACGAATGACCAAATGGACCAAAAACATACCAAACGTGGATTTTGAGCACTATTACGCCCCTGCTGTATGCAAATCATGTTTTGAGTTTGTAATTTATAAAATTAAAGTAAAAAAATACCAAATGAAGTATTGTTTATTATATGTTTATTGGTGGTGGAAAGTAACTTTGTATATTTACTTATGTGGATCCAAGAAGAATTTGGAATGACTTTTACTTGTAATAAAGTTAGTGCATTAGTGCTCTGTTAGTTTATACTGTGACATTTGGCAACAGTGTGAGTTCAAACCATGAGGTATATTTCTAGTGTGGCATCCAAAATGCAAATGAATGTGGATTTATTTGCACTGCAGACAGGAACTAAAGGGGATAAACTGCTGTAAACTGAGCACGTGGGAGGACCGTGTTGAGCTCTTCCCTCCACTGCGTCCCTGCTCTCCGCACAGACATCACCACATGAACACCACATGGAGGGAGTCTCTGTGGTGAAGCCGTCACACCTCCGAAAGACAACCCGCACAGGAACACCTCGTCTCCAACATCACCTCCGCTGCTGCTGCTTCTTTCTGCAGATTCACACTGTTTACGTCTTTTTGTGGCTGTTTCCTCTCAGCGGCTCTGGGTTTCTCTCCTCTCTGCCTGCGCAGCCCGTAATGACTGAGAGAGGAATGCTGCTGGTTTTATATAGGCCTCTAAAAATAACTCACCCCTCACTGCCATCTAGGGCCGGACTGACAGCCTCCTGCAGCCAATAGCGTCTCTGCATCCCTGGCGGCTCCGCCCCCTCCCTCAGTCTCAGCGCCTCCTTAATTGGACGCCAGTGACATCATCAACCCTATTTACCTTATTAGGTCACGCATGAAATTGATTGACAGGTGGCTCCTCCCCTGCCTCCCTCCCCTCTCGCGCCGGTCGCCGGGATTGCAGCGGGGTCCAGTCTGCTGCTGGAGGAGCAAACCTGGCAACCTGGCAGTTCGCGCGGAGACCGATTGGCAATCTGGTAATGCGGAAATAGGTCTGGCACCCCGGAGCCCGTACCGAGGAGAAGAGGCGTGACAGAGCGAGCAGAGAGGAGAGGGGATTGCATTGACAAAGATAAAATAATCAACTCTTTCTTTCCTGTTAGCTTTTTAAAAAAAATTAAAGTGCTCAGGTGCGCTCGTCTGCACCAGCTGGGGTTCTTCCAGCGTTTGTTTTTTAATTGGACAAGCCTGAGGAGAGGGAAGGAAGGAAGAAGTGCGTTCTTATCGTTTGGATTCCGGACTTCTTTAAAGAGTTTTCCTTTTTTTTTTTGGCATCAAGCATGGATGTGTTGGCGAATTACAGTATTTTCCAGGAACTCCAACTCGTTCATGACACTGGTTATTTCTCTGCGATGCCTTCCCTGGAGGAGAACTGGCAGCAGGTACGAGATGATGCGGTTTCTCTTCTTTTTCCGGGAAATAGAAAGGGTTCGAAACTGGGATGAAATGTCACGTGTGCGCTGGTTTGGTGTTTTCTGTGTGTTTCCAGTGTTTCGCGTTAGCCTCGTGGTGCGCTCCGGAGCGGCGGCAGCGGCCCCACGTAGTTGCGTCTTTTTTTTTTTTTTTCGCTCACATGGAGCACGGCGAGGTCCGCTGACAGGAGAAAACACACACACACACACACACACACACACACACACACAGGGGGGAGTGGGGTGAAAAGGGGGAGGAGGAGGGAGCGGATACAGACAGGGCTTTACGCAATGACACTAATGGACAAACAGCCTTTTAAAAAGCGTAAAAACATTCTTTGCTTTTACCCACACGCCCCTTACTGCAAACGAACGGTCCCTTAAATGTACCTTAAACATACTTAAGTGTTAATTAAACCCCTTAATCGTTCACGTAGACGCAGGAGCATGACGCTGTTGTCCTGTGAAATCCCCCCATGATGATATTCATATTGTATCTAAGACGATAGAAAAAGATTTTAAATTCGGTTGAAAATGTTGCTTTTTCTAGTGCTTTTCCTCGGAGATGAAAGGTTTTCGGCCACTCTCGTCTGTTAAGGATCGTGTTCGGCTCTTTAGCTGCGTATCTCACGCATGTTTGTCTTCAGAATATAAAACGCAGCTGGATAAAACTCTAAAAAGCAGGTGGTCAATGTGAAAATGTTTTTTGTGTGTCTGAAGCTACAGTTTTCCTTTGAAGTTGACGTTTTTCGGCGATAGGAGGCTTCTACCAGGCAGCATTTAGAGCTCCACGTTGATCTGATTGGGGATCAAATTCAGCCTTTTTACCACGTTAAGTTACTTATTTGGTGCCCGTTTTACCTCAATGTGAACATGAAAGTGGCTTGGTTTAAAAACACTTCATCCCTGTGTGAATGTTTTTCTGTCCCGTTATAGTGATGAAGTAGACTTTATGCTGTTGATGTATTTAATTGACAGTTCGCAGTCTGAATGGGAGCTGATCGAAGGTGAAAGTGGAGTGATTTTGTTTTTCAGTCTGATCTCATGATGGAGAATGCTGTTTTTACTGTGACTGGTCTGATCGATCGATCTGACCGGTCTGTCAGCCTGATATGTTTGGATTATCACACACACACACACATACACACACACACACACACACACAGAGGCCATGGAAGATGGACACATGCCTTATAGCTAGTGACTTGTTCTTAAATAATATATCTGCATCTGCCACTGTTTGTTTGCAGATAATCCTGCTGAATTATGCATTACCACTATATAACATTTACTAGGCTCTGCAGGAGCGCTCACAGATTGTGCTATAATCTTTATCTGACAAGTAAAAACTTTAGTGTGCTTGTATTAAAACAGATAAAAGGGAAGTTATGGTGATTTTTACTGTGTGCCATATACAACAACGTGAAAAAACACTGAAATTGCCCTTTTTTCTGTTTTCACAAATACAGCAAATGTTTCAAAATCTGGATGATGATTTAAAACAGTCAAAATGTGATATATAGTACCGCTCTGGCTATTCTAAGAGGATAATTTAATCATACAGAATCAGGTGAAGTTTCCCCCGTTGAACTTGAGAAATAGAAGCTGTTAACTGGAAGTCATCTTCAGCCTCATGTGTGAGTGTATGAGTGTGTGTTTGGAGTGCTTTGCCACTTTTTTTGTATATGTTCATGTTCACTAAAACCAATACACTCTCCCAAAGGGTCCCTAAAATCTGCTCAGATGGTGCTCGGCCAGTCCATGGTGCCTATTCAAAAGGCTTTGACCACGTGTGTTCATACAGTCCTGGATGAAGCCCAGACTGCATGTGTTCCCCCTGACTGTCTTACTGACACAAATTCACACTGCCTCGTCCTATTTTTAGTCCAAACAGCACATAGTTTCATCCCCTGCAACCCCTTTTTTCCCTGTCTGTAAGCATATTGTTAATTGATTGAGAGGCTGAGAGGTTTCATAGAGTTTCAGGTTTTGATGTCATGTCTCATTTTCCACAGAATGGCTGGAAAAGCTGTGGAAATTGGTGCCTGGAGACAGGAACGTAGACCTAGAAAAAGTAATCCCACTCAGTTTATCCGCACTTTTATTTGCAAACCCCCCCCCAGATTTACAGATGAACTAAATCGACAGTTTAAGAAAGAGTCATTGGAAATCTGACAGCGATGCCTGTGTGACAGCAGAGTGTTGGTGCTTGTCGATGACAGCACCTGTGTTGTGTGAGTGGCAAGTGAGGTATGGTGAGTCTCAGAACGTGTTGTTTATTTGGATCCATTAGTTGTTACCTTGGCAACAACTGGTGGTAATGGAAGATAACTGGAGGGAACTGAAAGCTGTCTTCTTTAAGGGGCACACTGACATTTAAAAGAAAAAGCTTGTTTGTGTTCTTATTGGGATTTAGATGAGAAGAAGGATATCAGTTCCATCTCTGATGTCCAGTAAAGAGATTGTTCTAAGGCATGTTTAGCCTAGCTTAGCTCAAACACGTATAAAGCAGGGGGAAATGCTAACCGAACTCTGTAAAAGTTGCTTTCCATCATCTTAAATGAATACTCAACACAGTTAGCTACTAGCTGGTAAAGAAAGTGGACCGTCCAGCAGCTAAAGAGACAGACATTCTTGTCAGGAGTTGGCAGAACCAAAGCAGAACAGTTAGGAGAGTGAATATTGTATTTACATTCATCAGGTGGACAGAAACACGACGACTAATGAATGCTAACGTTGTGTAAGAAGGCAAATGTTTGCTTATAGCTTAGCCATAACCATTTACAAATGTGTCTGTCTGCTTGATGAATTTTGCCCCTAATGGCCAGAAAATTTATGAATTCTGCTGAGACTTCTGGTTTAACAAGCATTAGCTTAGCTTGGATGTATTGGTGGCTGTTGCTTGCTAACAAGATGCAAAAGGTTAAGAAGACAAATTTCAGGCTGATGGAAGACTTTCTTTCCCCCCTTCTTTTGGTTGAAGCTAGCAGTTTCCCTCTGCTTCTTGTGTTTGTGCTAAGCTAGGCTAACAATATCCTGGAACTGACACACACACAGGATCTGACTCCTGGTAAGACATCAAACTAGCACCCAAATATTGTTTTAATGTTACTGCTTAATGGATGTCTCATCACACACATACACACACACACACACATATATACATATACGTTTGGGTTTTTTAAATTCTCAATTTTACTCATAAGATCTGCTGTGGGAGATGATATGAGCTCAGTTTTTCAGAGTGGAAAAATGCAGTGTTATTGTGAAGGGACGGCCAAAACTGAGAGGAAAAGATGTGTATTGTCAAATTTATCTGCACTAGTGGAGTCACAGTCTCAGAGAGAGGACACACACACACACACACACACACACACACACACACACACTCTGAGACCAGGCACACCCACATTTTTTCCACTCTTGTTCCTTCTGTCTCCCTCTATCCCCTCATTCACTCCATCACACACATGCACACACACACACACACACACACACACACACACATACACACTTGCCTGGTGTGCACTAATGGAAAGCTATGGTCTGGCAGGACTCATCCTGCCACTTTCGACAGTAATTGGCCGCTTGCTTCCAGACGGCAGAGAAACACACACACACACACACACACACACACACACACACAAACAAACAACCAGATTTATGCGTGTCATTTATCTTTCCTGTCTGTCCCTGCATCATGCTCCTGGTCTTTGTTTCCTTGTATGGGCTTCTTTTATCAGCTGCTTTGCATCATGGCTAAACATGTAGAAAACACACATACACACTCACTTTCTCTCTCTCTCTCTCTCTCTCTCTCTCTCTCTCTCTCTCTCTCTCTCACCTGTCTATCAGCCTGGTTGCCTCTGACAGTACGAGCCCATGTTCTGCATATAATTGCTGCATCTTTGCAGGTTTGGAATGATGTGATGGGCTTTAGGGATTTGTCTGTGTGTGTGTGTCCAAGGATAAAATGGCAAACCCAGACTTCCCAATTAGATATAATCCATTTATTTCAAAGCAGAGCCATGCCAAAGTCGACGAGTTAGAGGGGAAAATAGAGAAAACAAAGGGTCGATGGGTTTATGTTTCATGTGTTTGTTGTGAATACAGATCTGCCTTTACAGAGAGACAGTAAATGGACACAGCATGCAGGTAACAGCCTCATTTAGAAGCCTAACGGTGCTTTAAACTGGCTGGTTCTCTCACAGTCTCTCCCTCATCTTGTCTCTTAATTTACTTGCTGTGTGCGTCTGTAGTTCTTTTCAAGCCGATTGATTTATTTGCCGCGGAGTCGTTACAGCACCATGCTAGACCAACCAGCTCTGAGTTACTGATATACAGTGTCTCCATTAGGCCTGGCGAGCCTGCAGCCCTGCATCTTTCTCAACAGTGCATTCTCCCTGTAAACCTACTGCAGTTTATGATCCCAAGAGGGCATGCATATTCAGAATCAATACACAAATACAACCAAAACCTTGCCTTCAAGAGGCGGAGCACACTCTTAGGTTGTGTATCAAGCTCCATCACTTTAGATCACGAACAGCACCATTTCTAACACTCTGCTGTGCCTAAACTGAACCATCAATAACACAATATCTCAGCCTACTAAGCATTTGACTTATGGATCTTGTTGGATGTGCTACACAGCCTGAGAGGAAACACTGCCTTGTATTTCTTGTATGCACCAAAATCTTTACATGTCTTATTTACTCTCATTGGAACTACAGGATACATGGACGCAAACTGATTACAAAGATCTAGCAAGTTTCATTTCAAGCCAATTCACAAAATTCACAACAAAACTCATTTAAGGTCCTGGAAGGACTGAAATTCCATGGTCCTGCTGGGATCAAAGTTTTAAGTATTTCAAGTGGATTTTTCATGGTTTTATTTGGTTTCGGCACCTCTATTTAAACATAAAAACAGCTTAAAAGGTCCCACCCACACCAATGGATGAACCGAGATGGTGTTATAACAGTCATGACATCTGACTCTTGTTTCCCCTTCCTCTTTTCTCTTTGGTGACCTGTTAACCTACTGCAGGGACTATTGCATGAACTGGGTTCTCTCTCTCTCTCTCTCTCTCCTTCTCTCTCTCTCCCTCCCCGTGGCTTGAGGCTGGCCCTGGGAAGTTTGACAAGATAATGAATTGCCATGCATGCTGCAGTTTTTCACATTTCACAGCCCAGTAACTCTGTATGTGGCGATGGAGGGAACGATGGAGAGGATAGTGCGTGTGTGTGTGTGACGTAAGATTAATAAATGCAGGTGAGAGTTAGTCAGGAAGGACAAGACCGTCTTCCTTTTGTCTCTTTCGCCATCCGTCCTGTCCTACCTCAGACAAGCACACAGACAGAGTTATGTAATTGTCTGTGGTCCACAGCTGCTTCCTCATAGTCAGAGCAGACGGGGGGTCTGACTATGAGGAAGTCCGTCCAACACTTTGCTCTAGAGCGAAATATCTTTTGACCCAGACCTCCATGTGTCCAAATGACACTGATGGTCCTCTTCTACGTTTCATCTAGTGTCACTAATTGGTCAAAAATAACAGATTTTATTTGGACGTAACTGCCAGCAATGTTGCTTTTGCTGCACTAGTTTGACACCTTTGTAGTTCTTTTTGGCGTGTGGGAGTGGGAATATTTCATTCTGAACTGAATCTAGTCCAGCATAACTCTAGTCTGTCTCTGTGTGTCAGCTCTGTGATTGGCTGGCGTGCTGTCCATGGTGACCTGCCTCTTGCCCACTGCATGCTGGGACAGACTACAGTCCACTGTGACAATGAGCAGGAGACTCTTTATATAGAAATTGATGGATGGAAGTGTAAAATACGATTGTTAAGACTATATACTACATTTAGGTATTATCGCCCAGTGATGACCACAACAGAGAAGAACATTTGCAGGTGTAAAAGAAGTCCGATCTGTAAAAACAGAAGTCACAAACATGCATCATTCACTTCTTGCAGTGTGGAAGCTGGTGCCAATGTGTTCCTCAATATGAGCCGCTCTAATCACTGCATTCATTCATTTTCTTTTCTATCGTTCACACAAACACACACAGTTATTGTCCTTTCCTCATAATTTGAAATCACTCGAGCCGAACACACACACACACACACACACACACACGCACACTTGCCCGAGAGCACATCATTCAGTAAGTGAATAAGACGTTCAGTCTACGGTGGAAGAGATTAGATAAGAAAGTGAGCAGTCAGACTGCCGCGGCGGAAAAGCAGAACAAATGAACTGCACTCGTGATGGAGAGAGCTTACACTGTGAAAGCCATAGCCCTGATCTTTCAAGATGAGTGGTTCTTTATGGAGGGCAACTCTCCAGCACTATTCACCGTGGAGCCCGATTACTACAGTTTACAAGGAGATTTACCCATTCATCTCTTCATGCTTCAAGCACACTGTGGATATCAACTATTGTGCAGTGAATCATCCTGTTATTCATCATGTGTTGCATATGGGCACATACAAAGCAAAAGTCTAACATTTTAGGAAATGTGTTTGTTCGTAACTGATATCAGTTTTATGTCTGTGGCTTCAGTAGAAGTAGGCGTTTAGCCTAGCTTAGCTTTCAACACCACCACTTTAACAAATACCAAGAACAATATTTGAGAGGAAAACCAACGTGAAGTTTTCTTCTACTTAAATAGATTCTATATGTAGAAGCACTGGAGTGACCAAACCATAATCATACTTTTAAGTATTTTTGACTGAGGCTGTATCTCCACATTGTGAATATAATGTAAAATGAGTCCTTCAAAAGTTGGTATTTAAAACTCTATTTTCTGTTATGAGGCTGAATGAAAGGTCAAATACACTTGTATTTGGGAAGTTATATCAAAACAGAACAGCCGAGAGTGATTTTGTTCTTTTTTTATTAAGAGAAATCCTCTTGCTGATCGCAGGCTGGGCTGTGTTGACACACACACACACACACACACACACACAGACACAGACAGGTGTGTTGTGTTGTGTGTGTCTGTGTCTCTACATCCTGCTGAGCCAGTGTTTGCAGACCGATTGGCTCAGGGATAAAGCCGTATGACCTGGCATCCATCCAACCATCCTATTCTCTACTCACCCGGCTCTCTCTCTCTCTCTCTCTCTCTCTCTCTCTCTCTCTCTCTCTCTCTCTCTCTGTCTCTCTCTCTCTGTC
>JAVQJL010087007.1:0-22500 GCA_036024295.1 Nannoperca obscura
CCCCCCCCCCCACCCCCCGCCCCCCCCGCCGGGGGCGCGGTGTTCAGAGACAGATAAAGTTGAGGACCACGTGTACAAAAGATTCGGGGCAGGGTTTCCCCAGGACCATTTTTTCCTCATATATTTACCACGCTTAAACGCGCTGTACACAGGAATGTTGTTTCCTTATATGATACATGAATGTGAGCAGAAAGGGTAGCAGTTAGCAGCGGAGCTTCTTGTCAGGCTGGGGGGGGTCACTGCCTACACAGTGATAAGGATGGAATACACTCATGGTCTGTCGCTGGAATCAAATATGCAACTGCACGATTATGGTTAAATGATTCCATATCTTAGTCACTTGCAACCCATCGGTTTCCAATGAGGAAAAAATGATTGTATTGCCAGATGTGATTTGGAAACCCTGCCCTGTAAAGAACAAGGACTATATTAAAACAGCAAAGATTTTTTTTTCCTTTTTTTTTTTTCTTACAATGAAATATTAAAACAGTCGTTCTTTTTATGTTTACCCTCATTGTAGTGGAAGTGGAATGATTATTTTCTATTGCAAGAATTTGAAGTATCTGGTTTGGAATTAAAGTGGAAAATGTACATTTATGTATTCAGCTATTTATCAAATGTTAAAACAACTTTCAGTAAAGAATATCACATGACACGACAGCCATTTTAGTTTAGCTAGTTGTTCAGGTTGATCTCAGCTGGCTCACCACGAACAACTTGAAATTTTAGCGCTCTGTCATACCGACTGGCATCAGAGAACTGTAAAAATAAGTGTGTTGATAATAACTAAAAGGAGGGGCTGTTTCTGCCACTGCTGGATTTTATTAAAATAACTCATTTACATACAAAGACTTCAATCCAGTCGTTACATGTTGTCTCTCTCTGGGCTGCCTAAGATGAAGCTCAGGTGTGTCTTAACTTTTTTAATTGTAAGCAAAGCATTTCAACAGAATCAAGATTCACAATTAAAGCTTTATTCCCCCTCTCAGGATCATTTAAACTGGTGTGTTTTTTCTCCAAAAGGCTTAAACTGGAAGGATATCAAGAAATGGGAGAAGCTGTGTTCTGCCAGTGGAGAAAACTATGTTTTAGACTTTGATCACGTTAAACTTGAACTCAACCTCACTGTCGTGACCTTACTGGACCTAAATAAAAACATAATCTACTGTGTTCAGTATTTTATAATGTGGCCGGTGTGCGGAGGCTTCGGAAAGCCTTGAGCCACAGGGAGAGGAAGCCTAGCCGACCACGATGTTCAGTTACTGACATGAGACGTTCTTCAAGCCGTGCTAAATTTAACACGCGAGACACGTGTGTGCAGGAATCGAGATTATTTACTGGTGGTGGCTAATTATACATGTCAGCAGTGTTTTTCCTTGCAGTTGGAACAGGAAGTGAAGGTCACCCCACCTGGAAGACATGCCACACCAACTGAAACGGTCTTTGGTTTCACTGGAAACTTTTACAGTCACGTAGTGTCGCATCATCACGGCTGGACATTGGCCTCTAGTGGTGCTCCGCTGATATGACATTGGCTCCAGGCAGGTCATCTTACTTGGCACCGGGGGTGTGCCAAGTAAGATGACCATATGATTGATGACCATATATGATTGATGACCATATGATTGAACTATTTCCTACAGCAGAACATAGAAGTGAAGCAGAGCAGATTTTCATGCTTGTATAAATCCAGTCTAAAGGTGTGCCTCGCCTTGTGGTAGATACTGAGCAGTATACTGGGAATATTCCCTGTCATTGATATATATAAATAATATTCATATTCATTGTTGTAAGTGAGATTTGATAGTTTGAAGTTTACTGAATACTAAAAGGCAGCTATTGAATGTTGGTTTGACATTTTTAACAAATGTTTCTCTTCCCTTGAACTATAGATTTGTTGTTGCACCACTGTTGCTTTTTAAATATCTATATCTGGTCGTTATTTCTTTTGCATTTTGCACTTAAAAAATAAAGAGAAATGACAGATGTCCAGTAGCTCTGGGTTGAAAATGTAACTGCCTCAGCTCTACATGAGTAATTTAAGATGATTTTCTGGATAATTTCTTCAGTTGTACACAGAAAAAATAGCCTGTTAAAGTGGGAGAGGGGGGGGGGAAAGAGTGCAAAGGTCACGCGCCAGAACATTAACACTTGTCCAGTGAAGCACCATGTCACCAGATGACCTTGGATAAACAAGCGCCATTGTGTAGACGAGCGTAATCGCTGACAGTGTTTCAGCTGTAAATTCCGGCAAAGCACCCAAACAACAAAATTCCGTATCATCCACATCGTACACAAATTCAGCCTCGAATCCCTCCGTAACGTCATTCCTCCTCTGCTCCAGCAGGGTCACCCAGTGCAGGTGTTCTTGTTATCCAGATGTCATTCATAAAATAACTCCATTGTGCCAAGAGCTGTCTGTGTCTTGTCAGCTGCCCTCAATTTACAGAGACGGAAGTATTTCTTGAGTAATTGATGGGAATTATGTGTGCTAGCCAAGTGGCTGCACTGCTTGCATGTTTTAGCTATCAGAAGATAAGAGGAGGCTTTTTGATTTACAGAGAGCCTGGGAATGAGCCATCTTTCCAAAGAGACATGCTTTACTTTTCTGGCTTCTGTTAGACAGCCTTTTTTTTTGTGCAGCAACAGTTTGGATTTTCAATGGATAATAAAGGCATACGATATGTTTAGGGCAAAAAGATAGTTATACAATATGGAGTCTGGGATCTTTAAACAACTTTTTCCAATAAACATTACTCAAGTTTATTCAGAGGTTGGACTTTTTTATGGCTATTTAAACAGGCAAATACTACACTTTAGTATTTAGTATGAGCTAGTTTAAAAACCTTTCTTCCCTTAACCTGATGAAATAAAATATGCACTTTTTCACCCTTTTTTATTTTACCTGACTTGACTATATAATCAGCATGTAGTGAGTAAACGAACGATGTACCCGTGTGCTTTTCCTGCTGTGGCTTGTCAAAATGTCTTCAATGGAAAAGGCCTATTATAGCTATCTCTTAAAAATTAAAAAACGCATTTTGATTAGAACTTATTGTTCAGGCTTAAACATTTTTTACTTTTACACTTTGGTTTTTGTAAAGATTAAACAAATGAGCTATAACACGTTCATTCGTGAGCTTTAGAGTTGCTGGTAGATGCATTGTATTACTGTTGGACAGAGCCAACCAAGTTGTTTACCCCTGTTTTCAGACTCTATGCTAAGCTAGAGCTAACCAGTTGCTGGCTTTAGCTACATACTTACCACACAAACATGAATGTGGTATCAATTTTCACATTCTACTTTTAGCAAGAAAGCGAATGAGCATATTTTGCAGAATGTCAAACTGTTCCTTTAATTAAGAGTGGTGAATAGAGGGCAAGTTTGACTGTGCCTTCAGAAAATCTGCATCGTAAGTGAGTCAGTGCAGAACTGGGTTGTACGATCACCACTCTCTTTTTTTTACACTTTCACCTCCGTCATCAGCTAGCAATGTTGGGCTTGTGAGCAAGACACTTTAAATTGAAATTGCTTCACCAAAGTAGCTCAACAGCAACAATGCCGAGCAGCTGCCAGGTGTGAAACTATTACAACTATATGAAGGTTAAAAAAAACAACCTCCCACACACACGAGACACGTGGGATACATAACATTATGGACCTGAATTTGCATTTTGAAATCAATGAACGATAAGTACAATTGTGTACCTGTCAAAAGCCACAGCTTTCACATTATGTGACCCTGCATCAGATGTGTCTGATGTCTGATGCAGATGGAACTGCAAATCAGGTTATTGATTGATTGACTGATTTTAGTATCCCAAAGGGAAATTGATTTGTAGCGTGGGTGCTAAAACAGAATACACAAAACAAACAAAAAACATCACAAAATAGTCCACATTATTGCAGAAAAAACAATACAATACAATACAATTAACAGTGAACTGTACACTATACAGCACCACCATGTAGTGCTAACAAGAGTTCCAGAGGGCACTGTTCAGTACAACTCGGGCTAAATGTTTCAGAGTTTTCTCAGAAAGGCAGATGGTGGAACGAGTGAAAGGCCGGTGGAAAAATCACTTGTAACGTGTTTATCCTCCTCGGCAAGACAAAGATAGATAAAGCCTTTGGCTTTAAAAAGATCCATTCTGCTAACAGGGGTTTCTGGGAAATGTGGTCTTAAGTCTGAGACATGCTGGAACAAAAAACACAACTAGTGTGATTTTGGAGGCTGACGATCATCTCCACCAAGCTCTCATTTGTACAGAAGTTAGATTTAAAGATTGACTTTAACCAAAATAAATTGATATTAGGAGATGAATGCCTGTAAGACTTGGAACCTTGACACCAGTGCAGAAACATTTCTACAAACCTATCACATTTTGACTTTATTTATTTACAGTCAGAATACCCTGCCAGAGAATTCCCATCACCTTAGACAAACTGCAGTCAGTCGGAGCCTCCTGCTGTCAGCCTGAGTTTCCGATGGGAGGTTCCCCAGGATGTGGGGAGGATGTGGGTTGCATCCAAATGATATGTCCTTCTTCTTGTGTGTGTGATTGGGGCAGGGGGAGGGGTGTTATCCTTGATGTGTGAGTCATCCTGACCCTCCCCTCCTCCCACTGCACTTCATGTGGTGTGTGTATAAGTCTGTGTGTGTGTGTGTGTGTGTGTGTGTGTGTGCGTGCGCGCGCGCGCCCGCGCGCGCCTCTATGTGCATGCACTCATGTGAGCATCCTGTAGGCGACGTGTGTTTATGCTGTGTGGAAGTCTACATGCTTCTAATGCCACGAAACAGGCTGTGTGAGCATTGCGTGATGTGCCTTTACTTATATGTGTGTCATGGGTGAATAGCATGAGCATCCCTGTGTATTGTGTGCGCGCGTGTGAGGTTGGTAAAGCAGTGGTGAGTCATCCACAGGCCAGCATTGCTTGTTACCATGGGTCACACACAGAAGGTACCCCACCTCCCCATGTGCTCCTTTTTTCTTTTTTTACCCACCTCTCTTCCTTATCCTCTTCCTCCTCCTCCTCCATCTCCTCCTCTTCTTTTTCCTCTCTGACTCACAGATGACTCCCCCACCACCACCAATGACATCACCACCCCCTCCCTAACACTTTGTTGTGGTGAATCATACTGTACGTTGAGATTTTCTGGGCTCCTGTCTTCAGCCAACCAGCAGGGCGAACCTGAATGTCACTCGTTCATTCATAAAATCGGACTCAAGTCGCCGAAGCATTTGTCTCTGTCTGCTGTGATTGTTTGAGCTTACTTTAATGATGTCGTTCATTATAATGCAGGGAGGTAATCAAAGGTGATGTAGTCACAGTATTCAAACAGCCTTTTGTGCTTTTTCCACATATCCCCATTATTAATCCTCATTAGTATTCAGTTTCAGAAGCTGGGCTAAACTCACCTTCCATTACCTTCAAATTTCACCATTTGTCTGACTCTTGGTTAGTATGACAAATAGTAAAATTCCCCAAAACCTGAACTATAATTTCATAGTAATCAGAATGTATAATCTATACTTGTTGTAGTTGTTAAATAGCAGTTAATGTATTTCGTTTAGTATTGTTGAACATGCATGACATTTAAATCTTTTTTTCTTTACTTTGTATTATGCCATAAATTAACACTATGAGACATTTTTCATGGCTGCACTTGAGGATCAGTTATAATGCTGTCGGCACACAGAAAATGTAACATTATTCTTCTTTTGTTGTCAGTGAAAGGTAATCTGCATATAAGAATAAAATGTACAGCATATCAAAGGCCCATTCAATAGAATGGGATTTCTATGGCCATCCCTGTGACCATTTACGGTAAATGTATCATACCCACACCTTGCAAAGTTCAAATAAATGGTTTGCTGTCCCTTCAGTGCATTACTGGTAATCAGCCAGTGACAATAATGTAATGTCATCACATCTCTCCCTCCATTTTTCTTGCTGGGTGGCACTATTTAGTCTATAATATGAAAAATGACCATGTTTCTCACTTTACTGCTTACCTCCACAGACCGCTGACGAGTTAGGTTCTGCCGACATTTCTGAACGTCACAAGAAAACGCGAATCCGTCGTGTTGTCTGTGTTATTAACCGGCAGAATGTCTGTGAGTACCAGCGGTTAATAAGGTGCCGCTGTGTCAGACGCAGGGAGGCGAGTTTAGCCATGACTTCATCCTGTAGTGATGTCAGTGATGAGAGAGTGCAGTCACCTGGCTGTTTTGTCTTGACGCTATTTGTCAGTTCGGCCTTAAAGACTGTAGATTATTGGTTAGACGCTGTGACTATAATCTTCCTTCTGCTCCCAATGCACTGTCTTGCATTATATGGGATGTATTACAATGTAATGTGCCACATTCATTCTAATCTATTCTATTCTATTCTGTTCTATTCATCACTGCCACCTATTACAATGTACCACGCTGAACTGGACAGTGTGTATTAAATTCTATATTATTGAATTACTGTATATTGTATTGTAGTTAATTACATTTATATTCTATTCTGTTTACAGTTTTAGTTTTTGTGAGTTTTTTCACTCTGAGTTGTCCTGAGGTGTCTCGGACACCTCAAACATACTTCATGTCAACAGTTTAATTACTGTTTCAAATCAGTGCTCTTGGCAGTTTAGCTCATATTTGCTTGCACATGCTGTAACCATGGCAACAATAAACCTTACACAACGCTAACGGTTGAACTAGGTAATGGTGGTGAAACTCACGGTTGAGCGAAAGATAACCTGCTCCTCACATTTGCCAAGATTTTCAGCTTTTATGATTTACGTGTACTGACTGCTGCGGTATTGTCATAATCATTTATTATTTTGTACTGTGTTATTGTACTCTGCTGAAATGTATAATATTCTGCAGGCGTGACACAGTTTGCGGTCGTTCTGGTGGTGTGAATCCACCTGCCATCTCTCTCTTGGCTTACAGGGCTTTTTGTGAATGGAGACTTGCCGTGCTGTGGTGGGAGGATGAATGAAGGGGAGGGAGCGACGGACGGATAAATGGGGAGGGATGGAGGGACGCGTGTGGCGAGGGAGGGAGAGATGGAGGCTACGTCACATTACGTTTCCGCAGTGCATCAAGGGAACTGGTCTGTCTGTGACTCATACTGTCAGGATGGGGAGGGGAAGAAGGGGGGGGGGGTGATGGAGAGGAGAGAAAGAGAGAGAAGGGCAGAGGGAGGAGGAGGAGACAGAGAAGAAGAGGGTGAGGAAGAGAGAGAAGGAAAGGAGGGGTCTGGTCTTTTTTTATCCTACCTTTCATTTTTTTTTGTTTTCTATCGCTCCATCCCCCATCAGTGATGTAATACAGGTGACCTATTCATCACAGGGAGGAAGCCTTCCTCCTCTTCCTCTTCCTCTCCTCTCCTCTCCTCTCATTTTATCTCTGTCTCCCTCCCTCCCTCCTTCATCTCTCCTCGCTCAGCTGACTGGCTGGATGCATGAATGAACAGGCCTCCCTGCCTTTATTGCGGTGGGGGAGGGGATGACACAGGAAGCCATGAGGCAGACGCAGAGCAGGAGAGGAGGAAAGAATGAGTGATAAAGAAGAAAGACAGAGAGGAGGAGAGAGAGAGAGTTCCCATGGCATCCGAACACATACACGCTGACTGCTGATCTCACCCTTTACGTGCGAAGCTGTTGCCATTGTCTATCTGTCTATACGTGTCTGTATGTGTGCAGGCATACGCGCCTATGTGCGTAATGTATGAATGGATGCAACCTTGTTTCATTCATTAAGAAATCCATGTACGCGGACACTTCCTCCCTGTGTAACCTTAACCTGCTTTATCGATACTATGAAAGAATTTAAAACATATAAATACACTGAGCTGCCACGCACACACCGTGTTTACATTTGTTCCTGCAAATAATTTAGGTGAATTACGTAATTCTCAACATGTATCTAATAGATAAAGTGTAACAGGATCATATTTTTGACATGACTAATTAATCTCACTGCCAGTGTTCAGTGACTTTAACAGTGTGATGTCCATTCACATATGCCTTTTAAAGAAGAAGGAGGTTTCAGGTTAATATCTACACAACATAATGGACAAGATGGAAAGAACACAAGGATGTAAAGCAGGTGTTTCCCCTTCTGAGTCTGTTATTTTTGCATCTCTGTGTCACACATATACCATGGAGAAGTTGCCATTTTAGTAAACTTACTGTAGTCAGGATATTACAAGTGTATCAATATTTAAGCTGCACTAATCTTTTTTTATATTAACAATGGAAAGAATAACTACGTATTATGTGAAAGGTGTCGTTTCAGCATCTTTCAGCTCATTGTTTTGGTTATTGCCCACAACTTTACTCTTTTGGTTTCACTGTCTCTTTCACATCACTTCCAGATGTAGTAGGCAGCTGCAATCAGTCCGTTAAATCCATTGTACGTACCTGCCCAACACCAAACAGCAATGTTAGCAATTAGCTTGTGAAGTGAACGCTTTATTTCTCAGGTTTTTAGCTTGCAAGATGTTAAAATGTGACGTACTGAAACTGGTCTGTAACTTGCTGTATGTGAGTTCTCAAGTTGTTGAAGTCAGTTTAACTATGAGGTCTGTTTCACCAGTAAGAGTAGATAATGTTAATGGTAGCACAACACAGAAGCACTGTTCCTATGGTTACCTGCAATTTGACATAGCTTGCGCACTGACTTAGAACAGTGTTTAAATTGTATGTCTGATCTAGGCTTCAAGTGATATTACTAATTAAGACACCTGCCATGCAATCAGACATGAATATTTTCTGTGGCCATGGGATAAATAATTAAAGGTTTATCCAATAAGCTTTTGAAGGGGTAGAAAAACAAATAATTAAATAACGGAAACTGGAGGAATATGGTTTTATATTTAACAAATGTGGTTAGATGAATGTTGCAGTTAGCGTTACACATATACTAACATCTTAGATTCAATTGATTGAAACCACCGAACACCACATGCATTGATCTAAATGAATATAATATAGTCTTTAGTCTAGACAGATGTATTTATTTTTTCAGTCAAATCCTGACCAGCGAAACAACATAGAGTTACAGTAGCTATGTAATGGCTATAAATAGTAACTGACTATATAGCTTAGCCTCTGTTCATCTAAAGTATACAGTGCTATATGTAGTATGCATGTGTGCACATATGTCCATTGTGTCCATACCTGTTTACTTTGCTATACAGACTCTATGTATGAGTGAATGCGTGCCACATGCGTGTGTGCGTGTGAGTGTGCACGCTCATTGCCAGTCATCAGACCCTGGTTGTCTCTGCCTCCACCTTGTATGAGTCAGAGCTGCAGTACAGTGTGGGAGGGGCTGGGATTGGATATCCTGCTGGTAGCTCGTCCACACACCCGCACGCACACACACACACACCCATGCACGCGCACACACTTTGGTATTGTTATACTTGTGAGGATATTCAGTGATGGAATACATTTGCAAACCTTTAGAAGTGAAGACCAGCAAGCTGTGAGGGTCTACAACTCAAACTGGTCCTAGATTAGATGTAAAAGAACACACATGTGCATGGACACAGATACACGCACATACTCTCAGAGTGGAGACAGACATACGAGGTGACAAACAGCAGCAATGACATGTATGTCTGCACTTAACACACATAATCACACATACACACATACATACAGTCCACAGGCACACAGCAACACAAACACAGCATGCTGTCACATCCGGCCCTGCTCTCCACAGTGTGGCCTATAATTAGCTGCCTGCAAAGCTGACTGCCTAGAGATGAGATGAGCTAACCAGAGAGAAAAGGAGAGGAAGAAAAGGAGATGAGCTAACCACATGGAGGTAGATGCTGCTCCACCAAGAGAGGACGAAGAGGAGGATAAAGGAGGAAGAAACGTTGGGAGGGAGGGGGATGTAAGGAGAGGGAAATAACCTAATAGAGGTGAATCTTCATAAAGGGAAAGCCACATATGATAGAGCAGAGATGGGGCACATTCACAGGAATTCATCCAGAGTGTGTTGGAGTACTATGGGTGCACACACTCTCAGTGTGGGTGGCCCCAGCAGGGATTAAACACAAAACCCTAGCAGTGACACACACTCGTCCTCAACCCATTCAGTACAAGACGACCAAATAAGGGAGTGTGTGTGTGGCTTTCTCTGCACATACTCAGAGACTGGAGCATTTTTATGAATGGGGCTCTGGCAGCCAGAGTGGTAAAGTATGTCAGAGCACTATAATGAGAGCTGCGATGGTCTCTTAAGTAGCACGATTTCATCTGTATAACAAAAGTAGGCTTGAGACTCGGCTGTGAATGAATGAGTCAGGATCGACGTAACTCGGCTACATCGGCACTGTAGGAAGGAGGGGGCTGGTAGGGGGCGACGGAGGAAGGGAGAGAGGGAGCGAGAGAGAGGGAGGGGTTTGTGTATGACTCATACTCTCTCCTCTCTCATTGTCACTCCACTGCAGTAGCATTGGAGGACTTCTGGCCTGCTGTGGGCTCTCCCTCCTGTATCTCCACCTCCCTGTCTGCCTCTCCATTGGCTCCATAGCTTCTCTGCCACTGCATTGTTGCTTTGTTTCAAATCATGTGTCTGTTCTCTCCTTTTAAGATCTTTATCTCTCACTTTCTGTTGTGATGTAGGTGATTCAACTGACCCCAATGGTGGTTCAATCAGTGCAAACTCATGCTGTGCAGGAGAAACTTTGTCAAAACCAACAGAACTTTATTGCAAATTCCAGTGGAGTTGCCAAACTTTCGAAACATACCAAATATGTCAGGCTTAAGTTTAGTGGAATTAGTATAAAATTGTGCAGAAGATTTCAAGAATATTTCTATTTGATGAAATGGTGCAGTCATCAAACACTTGGAGTCTTGGGTTTGAATATTTTAGATGTTGTAACCATTAGATAGCTCCAACGAATAAGTGGAATATGTGGTCAAACCATTTAAGGAGATTTCTTTATTTTTATCAGCCTAAACCTCACAAAGCCAGGTTGCAATAGAAGAAAGCAACCTCACTGTTGTAAATGAGACACCGTTGATTGTTGTAAATGGTGGAGGCTCTGGTCACTTATTCATCTACAGTCACCATCAGTTGGTTCCAGCTGAACATTCTGTTGCTAGTGACGATCACTACTGGCACACTTCCATAGCAGTTGCTGTTTTACTGATATTGTTAGTTCCACCATTTTGTCAGATCTGTGAGCGAGTGAATATTGACAGGCATCTTCTATCTACTCCCCAAATGCCCTTGGCGGAACATTATCTGTTTGTGCTTTTTTTATAGCAGCTGTTTTGTGAGTATTGATTTGTTAATTTAGTTATTCTGTGATCAGTTTACTGCTAACCAAGCTAGCCGTTGCACTAGCTGTCTGAAGCTAGGTGTCAATCCAAACGTTAGAACAAAATTCTGAGAAAATCTGAAAAAGTTTCCGTCCACTACCGTTATGCAAATATTAGGAGTTGGTTCTCTGAGATAAACAGCTGGTGGCACAAATCTTCTAGTCAGGTGCCATTAAACAACTGCAGAAGAAGAGGGCGCATCAAGATGACGAAATTTAATGAGCACCAGTCAAACCTCAAATGGTGAAAAACAATGTCGAAAACACGATCAAAATGTGACATTTATGTTGGTTTGATGTATTAGAGTGGAAGCTTCAGTGGATATTTAAGTCACATACTTCATGTAGGTCATGATTTATTCACTGTTTCCATTACACTAAGTCACTTTTTTCCCTCTTTTTTTACAATTCACAAACCTTTCTACCTCAACAAAGTATTAAAAAAAACTGGACCACTAAACCGCTATGGGGATTTAATGATGATCCCTCTCTGATAATACTTTCTTCCTAGCACGAGAGACGATGTGACTAATTAAACAACTACTTTACTTTTTTGAATTCAGTTTTGTGTTACTGTATTAATACATTTAACACCTTTGATCTTTGGCTACATGCAAAGCCACATGCGCGATGTTAAAGCTTCCGTCTTTCACAGACCAGCCAGACAGGCCAGTGTGCCAAGCTGCCGAGTGTAGCTGCGAGGAAATCATTTCCCTCTGATTTTCCACTCTCTTCAATGTGATGCTCCATCCAGCAGCAGTCTTTCAATGTAATAATAATAATAACAATAATAATAATAATAATAATAGTGTGGAGTCAGGACTGATTTTCTTTATATTTTCACCAAGAAGGCAGACTAAATAGTGGGAGAAGCCAGATGCAGCATGGATCACGGCAGGACATGGCGAGAGACTTTATGGCTGGAGGCAGGATTGTTTTCTCCCTGTATCGACAATATTGGTTTGATTAGTTTGTTTGCGCAACAGTAAATCATATAATAAAAAACTTTTATTGAAATCTCTTGGTGACATAACAGCAGCGAGAGACTTATAAAAACCTTTCTTCTCAAAATCAGCAGAATGTAGGAAGATGAGCAAACCAAATGCTGGACTACGATTGGATACAGTGGCCACGGTGATTAATAGTGATGACGATGATGACAAATATGGATGACGATGATGACTGCAAGATGTAAAGTATAAACTCTTAACAACCTCTGGGAGACAGAAAAAAGAACGAAGCGATCTTTTTCTGCCATTTCAGTTGGTCCACTTCAAAGTCCTGAAAACAGAAAGTCTCCTAGAGGACGAAGAGAAGTGAGAGGGACATACGTTTTACATGATGGAAATACCTCCTGGAAACTCTCCGTCGGTGGCGGCAGGGGTGGGGGCTTTACTTACTCATGCGTGTGTGGTGCGTTCATTATTATTCCATGCCTTCCTCGGCTTGACTAATGGGTGCACTGGGCCCTGTGCTTTCACGCTGGGCTGGAGGAGGTATGGAAATAAGATACAGGGTGTGTGAGTCAGTCAGTGGTCATTGCAAATTAACAAACAGCTGGTAACCTAAAGACTGAATACAACCAAAACCGCGAATCTTTAATTAGGAGAACTTTCAAAGGCGCCTAAGTAAGTTCTGTGTTTCCATGTTCTGTCTGATGATGAGGTTTAAGTTATTTTTCACTTTTTTGGCAGAAAAGCAGAATCAAAGATACAAACGTTCAGTGTGCACTTTAACCTTAAGCACAGTGTGCCCATACAGTATGCATACAACAAAAGTATGTGTACAATAAGCATCTTAAAATGGCTCAATCGTAAGCCACAATGTCCCTGAACAGTGATGTACTGTGTGTGCTAATATCATCTGTTATGCCAAATATTCCAACCATGGCTGATATGTAATCGCAGTGTGGATTTTTCTCATACTGATGTGCAAATGTGGTTTTGCATGATTTGTGAATAACAGTATTTGAGCAAGAGTTTACCTCCATGCTAGTGGCTCTGTGAGACTGTACTCAAGGCACCGTGACAATGAGCGACAATGACAATGCTAACATGCAGATATTTAGCAGGTACAGTAGCCTATAAAGTAGCATATAATGTTTAACCATGGTCACCCTTTAGCGTGTTTGCATGCTAACATTTGTCTCTGTGTACATGTATCTTTATATCTTTATAGAAATTGAACACGTATTTTATAATACTGTTAATCTATTTTGTACCTGAGATGTTCATAGGTTGACTTTTCAAGATAGTCATGGACAAGCTACCTTAATTGAGCACTAATTTCAAATTGTATCTAAATATTATTATTTCAAACTACATTAGAAACCGGTCCATCGATGGTTTCCTGTCTCTTGATATGTTCTGTGTTTGGAGTGCATGGCTCCCACACATCCATGTACAGGATTACATTACTTATTCGTCTGAAAAGTCTTCAAAAATCTTACAGAGCTTTGGAAGTTTAATTTGAGACACACACACAAACTATGAAATAGTAAAAAAACAGACTTCTCAGTCTGTCATATATCAAACCCCAATGAATCATGATTAGCGCTCCGTTTTATAGCTCCCATGAGCAGCTTTCTATCAGACTGTTTTATTATTTTACCTCCCCACTCGTTTTGACACGTTCACTTTCCAGTCCAACGGAGACAATGTGTAAAGATCTCACTGGGAATGGCAACCGAACCCACAGAGTGAGCCAAAAGAAAGCTCAAAGCTGATTATTGGTATCGTAGATCATCCTACTATTTGTAAAGTGATATTGTTTAAATTATTACCTAATATGACTTATTAATAAGTGTGATTTATTAATGAAAAATAATGCAAGTTGCCATTCTTTTAACTATGCCTGACAAAATTAGATTCCTGTTTCTGTTTTCCCTGGCAGGCCGAAAAACACAAGTTCAACATATCCCTGTGGTTAATGCTGTGCGGTGCAGAAATATAGATATGAAACTAGTTTTTAGGATATTTTATAGTTTAATCACTTGTGTTAGATAGATTGCAAGAGTTTACTGGTTTCAATAAATGCAATTGTTTCCACATACTGTAACTTTTTCCAGGGACATTACGTCAAACACACAAAAGAATGTCTTAAGGCAATTTTTTTAATCCAATTAGATGTTTTAGATATGGTTTTAAAGACACATTATTGTATTGAATAAGTTCAGTTGACTGGAATTAGCAAAACTATTTTCCCTGTGCAGTAAAATAATACAGTAAAAAAAACAACAGCTGGAACGATTGGATGATAAAATTAAATTTCAGGCTTGTCCTTTTTTGCAGTGTATAAAAAAGCCCTTCTAATGACTGACTGCAAACAGCCCCTTACATAACGCTCCCTGGGCTGTGTTCATATCTTTCTACCTGTGTTATGTGTCATCTGTACAATTTAGTGATTAACTGCCATAAAGAAAGTTCTCCTTTGAGGATAACAAAGATGTGCTTGATACTACTATGATTAAACAGTAGCAGAGATGTGGGTAAAATCTTTTAGCCTACATTAAGTTATAATAGTGAAATGCAAACAAGACAAAAAGCAGTATTGTAGTTTCATTTTATCAAAACTTTTCCTTAAAAGATGCTACTTTTATGAGCAGACAGGTCAGCTGCTGACAGATGTGAGGTGTCACGGGAACAGCGAGTCACTGTGAAGCGCTGGCCAGAGGAAGAGGAGAGGTAATGAAGGTGTAATTTGCTAACCATCTGTGAGGTGCCTGGCTGCCCCGGGGGTTTCCTCTTCTCCGGAACTCCCCCTCCGCAGGGGCACAGGTGCTGGAGAGAAGAGGAGGAGGTGAGGGCAACTAAGAAAGAAGGAAGGGAGGGGGAAGGTAGGAAACATGAGGGGGGGGGGGGCAAGAGGAAGAGATGGAAAGATGGATCAAAAGCAGGGGTAATAGGCAAAAGGATACTAGGATTATTGGGGGGGAAGAAGATACTTGGGAAAGGGCTTCAGTGGGTTAAGATTTCATGTTGGTCTCTTTTACATAATCCCAATTTCCCCAAAGGCATCATTACATTTTCTTTTATACTTTAATAAAGATGAAGTACTTTTTAAAAATGGAATAACAAAATAGCAGAATGTCTGATTCTCTCCAAATATAACACTGGTTCAGTTGTTTATTTTGAAAGTGGGGCAGGAAGTCATCTATTTCTGCACCACTTTTTTCCTCTTGTTTATGAATTTACTTTTCCACAGCCAAGTCATTTTCCCTTCCATCAAATCCTCCTTCCCCATCCTTCACCTCCTACTTTCGGTCTTAAGGTCTGCTATAACTCACCACCATCACTTCCTCCCTTCCTGCTCTGTCCCATCCCACCTCAAACATCCTCCCGTCAGATAGCTTCTCATCTGCTGTAATGCTTCACATTGCAATAAAATCCCAAAACAAATTCTGTGCCACTGAAGGTCAAATCTTAAATGTACAAAAATACTATTCCACTCCTAGTTTCAGTCATCAGTGTGGCAAAACATACAGAAAAATATCACCACCTATTGAAACTCAAACTTTTTTTTGTCTGCCTGCTGTTGGTGTTGGGCAGGTAGCGTACAGTGGGTTTATTAGAGTTTTTTTGTTGCTTAAAACAGCTGCCTGCTACACCTGGAAGTGAGGCTGGGGGGAGGTGTGAAAAACAGTAAAGCTTTAAAATCAAAACAATGAGCTGAAAGGTGTTAAAACACCTTTACGGTGTGTACAGCTGAGGAAAACTGCAGAGTTGTGTGCTCATTTAATTATAAATCTGGGGGTTCATCACTACAAGTGAGCCCTTTCACATTACATGTCGTCATTTGACCTGTAAAAATAAACATTAGTGCAGCTTTAATTAGAAAGTACTTCCGAATCTAAATCTCTATTTATTTGTTTATTGTTTTTTCTTGTTATGTTATGTTTTTGTTATTGTCCTTTTTGCTACTGCAACACTGCAGATCTATCTATGAAAATTGTGCACCTCTAAGTTTGTGGTTTTTCCAGATTAAGCAGGACTTTCTTTCTTTTTTATGACATTATTTTTCAATACTGTGAGCACCAAAAATGTTATTAATTCCCCTCCACTGTGTTGCGGGGGGGCGGTAGAAATTTCGGAGACAGATATCTCAAAAGCAGACAAAACCATAGGCATCGCTACACACCACTAAACCTGCACAAAACCAAATTTCTGGTTAAAAAAAAAAGGTCCTTCCATCCAAATACCCTTGTAACTCTTCTCATCCACCCTGCCCTGTAACCCCCATCTCACCCTGTAAACTCCTCACTTCCCCTTGAACATGCAGGCCGGTGGAGGTGGAGGTGGATGTGGTGGCTGGGCTCCTTCCTGCTTTGAAGCGCCCCAGTCAGCTGTGCTGCCTCTGGCTGCCTTTCTCTGAGGGGCATATAATGGCTTTAAGACGCCGTGGCTTCCTCCATAATAACTGCTTCTTCTGCTCTTGTCCTTTCCTGTCCTGGCTGGCTGTGTGGGCACCTGGCTGGCCACCTGACAGGCTGACCAACGCTTAGCTCACATCTGTAGTACTGCTAAAAAAACGACATTATTGTCTCACAGAATATGTCCCTTGTACAGTAAGTCTGTCATGGTTTGTATTTGACTGTCTTTTCCCCTGCTGCCATGTAGGTGCTTGGTGTTACTCTGTGCTGATGTCTTTTGCGTCACAAGCTGCACTTGCGAAGGGCTGCTTCTAAATCCCACTATGTGACTGAATGGTTTACAGATTGACTAGTTAGTTGTTCTGCTGACTAAGTGATGGGATTAATGGTTGCTTTACTGCCTGGCTGTTTGACTGACTGGCTGATTAAAAGCTGGCTCCTTAAGTAGCTGACTTATTGGCTGTGGAATGCAGCAGGTGGTTCAAAATCTGAATGGGTTTTGCGGTTGTGTATGTGTGTATGTGCACGTTTACGTTTGTGTGTATGTGCGCTTGTCTGAGTGCATGTTTTTTTCCCATGGTTGAAGCCATTGAGCTTGTCTGCAGGCCCTCAGATTGCTTCTCTAATCTGGCATGTTTCACATTCCCAATTTCCTACGCTGATGCATGACTCCTCCGCTCTGTGTTCAACTGGAGGCTGCAGAGAGGAAAGTATGGCAACCGCCTGTCCGTCCGACTGTCTAGCTGTCTGTCTCCTCTTTGCTGGAGCTCTTATTCCTTGCTGATGAATCTCACCTACTGTATTTGTATTCTGTTATCCTGATCCCTCTCATATCCTGTCACCGTACCCTAATTCCCCACAGCGAGAATGCAGAGGGGGTATATACTGTCCCTGGGCAACACCTAAAACAACACCTAAAACTTAAGAAATGGACAATATGACTATGATTAAACAATATGGGAAAAAATACACAAACATAAAATAGTACAGTCCTTGAAGATGGTTAAATAAACATGCAATACATGGAGGAGAGGGGGGGTCAATGCAAACAATACATGGAGTCTGTAACTCAGTAGGCGTCGTGGTGTCACTACTCGTGTATGGTGCAAAAATGAGGTTGCACCTCTTGAAAACATGTACCACAGAACATCATCCAGGCAGCAAACAATTTTCTCTCAAAGCATATTTAAGCTCTGTCACTCCAAGTATGCATTAATCTACACACAGGCATGTAAAAAGTGGCCTGATTGTGGCACAATGGAAGCTGGAAAACACCCACATAATCACAAGTGTTCAAGCTGACACACACACACACACACACATACACACACACACATACAGATCTCGATCATTAGGTAAACAAAGGGCAGCGGATGCTAAGGAACACTATCAGCATGCTATCTGCAGTACTGTTGACTCTACCATCCCTTATCTGTTACATGAACTCTACACTGTCACATAAACATGCTCTGTGTATGTGTATGTTGCATATTTGACTACACACTCATTTAAATACACAGAATGAGCATGTATGTTAGTCTATGTATTTCCCAGTACATAGGTGTGTGTGACAGTATATACGTGTGTGTGTGTGTGTGTGTGTGTGTGTGTGTGTGTGTGTGTGTGTGAGAGTGTTCTGCTGAAGTCGAATTAAAACAACAGGGCATGTGAATTTGATACCAGCGTTTTCTTATGCAACAATCCTGCTGGATTCATGTTGTTTGTGTTACACATCATCCCGCCCATTACTTCAATCTAAGAAGGGGAGGTGAACTTGCACAATGTCACGTATTGGATGCATGCAGCAGTACTGAAACACAATTAATTGACACCAGTCCTGATAATTGATTAATCTCTGGTTCCATCTTCTCCATTGTTAAGATTTGCTGCTTTCCCCTCTTTCATGTCATTGTAAATTAAACATGTTTAGTATTTTGGTCGATTGATTTACACTGGATGCAGTGACTTCCTGAAGTCTGGTTGTCTGGCAACCTTACGAGACCAGAGGACTCCATGAAGTCGCTGCACTTGGACATAAAAATTGTTCGGCAAATAACCCCAAATAAAACCACAACCATAGTCGTTTTTACATTTTGGTATGTGTACAGATTAAACAAACGCATTCATTTGTGAGCTTTAGGGGAGCTGGTGGGATTATTTTTCTACATTTGGACAGAGCCAGGCTAGCTGTTTCCACTTCTTTATGCTAAGCTAAGCTAATCGTGTCCTGGCACTAGCTTCATATTTAATGGACAGATGTGAGAGTATGGTATCAATCTTCTCATCTAACTCTCTGGACAAAGTGAATAGGTATATTTCTTGTAATGTTCTTCCTTTACTGTGCTGCAGTGTGGAGTGCAGTGTGAAGTTGTCTTCTCATTGACGAATGTACAGACCTTAGCTTAACATTTCAGCAGAATCAAAAAAACTAAACAAGCAAGGAAAACATTTGATGTGCTGTAGCTGCAAAGGAGAGGTTAACAGGGATTCGGAAACTTTTCACTTGTTGCTCATTTGCTTGTTTGCATAGTAATATCCCGGGAAAGGGTTCACATGCAGTTCTGTCAAGGATATCCTAAAGGGAACCCAAATACACCAGAATTTATCAGATGTTTGTTGTAAGTACTTTGTCAACTTTTCCCAGTACAGAAGGTTATCAGCACACATTACAGCAGAGGGTAACTGGGGTAGACTTTTTGCCCTGTAAATAAGAAAAATCTATACACATTCTGTATTATACTCTAGCTGTAAATCAGTGCATTTCAGAAGAAAAAAAAACTTAGGAACATTGTGAATTTCTTATCAATTATTGTGTATAAGCCCAAACAACTAGACGTCAACTTTGTCACAATCCCCAAATCTCACTAAAAGACGATGTTTCTTTATTTATCATTTCTCCTTTTTCACTCACCTCTCATGTTCGGTTCCTCTCTCCCTTTCTAACCCCCTTCCTTCCTTTCTCTTTGTCCCATCCTCCATGCTAAATGAGAACCAGACGTTCGGCAGACCTAATCAAGATGTCCTCAGCTGAATGAGCCTTATTATGGGATGGGTAAACAGTGAGTTCCGATGTTGCCGGGGGATACAGTCCCAAGACAAACCGGAGTTGATTGAGAAGAATGATACTGACATTGCACAGTGAGCAGTTGTCAGTTACAACTACCATTTGTTGACATCTGAGGGGGACGAGGAGCGGATCTTTTCGGGACTGACGAAAGGTTTTGAATAGATATTAAGAATGCGAGGATTCGTAAACACTGGTCATCACAACAGTTAGTGTTTTATAGAAATTATCAGCACAATATGGTCAAAATAAAGCTTACCATTGTACTGTATTATACAGTATACCCTTAAAGAGTAACCTATGTGTTGTTACTGTATTGCATTCTCTTAGGTAGCCCAAGAGGGATTTTGTGGAGGGCCCCAGTTTTCTGTGGCCGTAAACTGAGCTGTGCTTCTTTTGTCTTTCATGATGAGAGGCCATGCAGACTAACAACCTGTACATAAAGAATGGCCCTAAAAATCAGCATGGTGAGGCTGATCTTGAATGTTAATTGTGGGTCGGATTCCTTGTGGCAGATGTCTAACCCCAAACATTCACTCGTGGAGCTCATTTCCAAAATGTCTTTGCCTGGAGATAGATTTTTTCATCATTTATCAAATCATAGGAGGTTCCGTCTGTGAGTCAGCGAGCAGATAAGCTACCAACTGTCTTTTAAGTTAATAGCATTGCATACCTCATATGCTGCTCTAAACACTCAGATGTCCAGTATGCCTTTGGCAGCAAAAGCTCTGCAGTGCAGGAAGTGATGTGATTTTTTTTGTAGCAACATCTATTCATTTAGAAACATAAGAGATACTGGGTTTTTGGTAACTTACTGCATGAGATCCCATAGTGTATTATTAACATGCTAATGATCATGTTAGCAGGATAACATCACTGTTCTATGAATGCAATGTTAGCACATGTGCATGTCAGCTAACAGCTGTTCTTAGGTCTGTTGTGTGTGTTTTTTTAAGCTTTTAAGCTTTCTTTAACTTTCTGCAGGCCGTGGAAAATCTCTCCGTCCCACAGAGTCTGGAAGTGACAGCCAAACAGTAGGGAAGCATTTTGTGTGGTTCTGCGTGAGCATGTGACTTTACAGTATGTTTATGCTTAACTGCACGTGTGCATCACAAACGCAAAATGACACTCTACTGTCATTCTTTTGTGCATTTATGTACCTAGTTAGCATTTGTCCCCTTGTTTGTTTGAATTGCATTGTAGAACTACATCAAATAATAGTGATAATGTATTAATTCTTCTATATAGGCTGTTAAAGTTAAAGGTTCATTTTAAATTGTCTCAAGGTCTTCTGTAATTTCTTGTGTGATTCTTCTTCTTGCATCATAGAATGATAAAACAAACCACAGAAATGATTATCCAATCCTGTTTTTCCCTTCTCGAGTGCAGAGCTACCAGCCCGACTCGAATCACCAAGAGCTTAGAATTAGGTTGTTGCAAAAACTATGTTCCCCACTGTGGCCTCTTTGTTGACTGCAGCTTAACTGGTAGTCAAACAGAAAGCCCTTATCATAGGTAAACACTAAGTGGCCACTCAGCCATCCGGCTACATAGATAGGCAGGGAGGGATAAACATCTCTGTATCGCCACGCAGAGCTGCGTTCAAAATCGAATTTCCGCCCTCCAGTTTGGAAGCTTGTTTATATCCAAAAGCATCTGGAATATTAACATGCCCTTGAAAGAATTTCCTGGCATGCCACATGCAGTGACCACATGCGTTTTTGAGTGCCATATTAATGTGAATGTGCGCATGTGCAACATGCCATGTCCCCTTGTGTGTATGTGTGCGTTTTTCCTTGTGTGAGTATAATATTAGTGAACATGTTCCTGTTTTGTGTATTGTTTGTGTACCTGTATGTCATCCAGTATTTTTATACTTGTGAAGAGCCAAAGTACTCATGACTGTAAAACCTTGAAATATGAGGACAACCACTTACAGTACTTCTGTAAAGTGTGTCATTTTTGACTTTTGTTTAAATTGTCTACTTTTTCTTTCCAACAGTTTTATTTTGTTTTTCTTTAAAGAAAAAGACTGGCACTGTTCTATTTTTGTATTTTGTCAACAAATCTCATGCAATAACTGAAAATGACAATGCATTAGTCTGTCCCTCAGTGCTTTTAGACTTCTCTGCCATATCTGTAACATCAAGGCAATTTTTTTTTAAAAAGCTTGCAAATATATAATTTCATTTAAAAAAAGGCCCTGGATAAACAGGATTAAACAGTGCATTTGTGGGGGACTATTTTCAGCTGCGGATCAATACACATTTAGTGTGCTAGTGAGTATTTATGGCACCAGAATGATCCATGTGGGATTGACTTCATGTGGCACTGGTATACACAACGAACATCTGCTATAATGCTCTCAAACTCACAACAGTTGTGTAAAATTTGAGCACAACTCAAAGTAGCTGAATTTGTGATATGTTATATGAAGCTGTCATTGTATATGTGTTCATCTGGGACTTTTTTGGGCATGTGTTGCCGCATAAAGCGTGTTCCTTACAATGAACCTGACACCAGAGCAGACTGGAGCGAGGGACATTGTAAAAAATCTAAAAACAGCTCCCTGCATGCTTATTTTGCCCTTGTTTTCCTGCAGCACACCAGTTTTTCATTTTGGGGAAGGATGGAGGGATGGAGCGAGGAGAGGAAGGCGGGATAGAGTGCGTAGCGCTGACAGTATTTATAGCCCGGTGTTCTGACCAAAATTATCAGTGTACC
>JAVQJL010087007.1:25000-27422 GCA_036024295.1 Nannoperca obscura
GAATGATGAGAAAAGGGTGCATTTCCAGCTTTAGCCTGTTTGCGTGTAGTCTAAGACCAGATACAGTACATTTCACATGTGAGTGAATAATCCCTTATTGCCATTGCTTCTCATAATTTGGAGACGGGTTGTATAGAGGATAAGATGTTTTAATCCCATTTTCTAAATAAAAATCCCCTCTGATTACAGGACACTGGGTGGCAAAGTTTGATGTCTTCCGATTTTAACGGTTCACTTTCTTTGTCCTGTGGCCTTTAAATCTGTTTAATGCCCACTTGGAAACTTCTGCTTTTCATTCCACAAACACAAAACATATCAAACCACATGTAACAAACCCACATCAAGGACACAAAATAATTACATTTACATACCCTCTGTCAATTAGTTTTTTTTTTGCTTACTTGGACCCAATATTTCAACATTAAACTCAGTTGGGCCTCTCGGTCAGTGGGGTTTTGTATTAGTTTCTTTTTTTTTTAAGACTTACACAGGAACATAGAGGAGGAGTAGCAGTGGAAGCATTAATAAACAAAGAAATAAATCATGTTTATTGCGAGCCAGACATCACAGTGGGTTTATGGCTGGACTGTAAACTAGAAGACCCGGCTTAGAATTTACATAATTACTTCCTGGTGTAAATTACTCACCCCCTCCCTCCCCCACTCTCCATCTCTCTGCCTCTCTCTCTCTCTCTCTCTCTCTCTTCATAACAGCATCAGTATACATTTCTTTCAGTAGCACTTATCAACTATGGACAGAGTATTTCTGAGTATTTTTGCATATTCCAATAGCATATTACTGTGCTTATTCATTCAACAAAAAAAAATGTAGACACTGGTGGATGAGCTCTAATAATTGAAAACATTTTTGGTTATCGTGTTGTTATGCAATTGCTACTTGTGAAGTTTTAAAGTGAGCATGTGTGCAGTGATCCAAATACAGAAAGTCGATTGATATCCATCAATGCATGACTTGTAAAAGGTTTTTGGTCGTGCCTTCCAAAACACATAATGCCACGTACATTTCCTTTTTTTTTAATCACCATTATGAGTAAATGTTTTTAATCAAAGTATTTACCAAGTCACAAAATGTTCATACGTCCACCTACAACGTATTTGATTTGCTTTCCCTCCAATGTCTGCCAGCGATATAACACCTGCTCATAGCAACTACAGCATGATATAGATGCTTATTGTTTTGGTTTGCCACTGAATGCACTTGATTAAGATTGGAGAAAGATTGGGATCTTTGATAAATATTAAAAAAGTCACCAGTGACTTAAAGCACAAGACACGGCATGTTTACTTTATTGGCATTTAATTGAAAACCGCAATCTTTTCCTAACCTTAACCAAAGTGCTTTTCTTGCCTGAACCTAATCACACACAGCACTCAGGATGCCACGTCTCCGGTATCAAAGTCCTGTGATTTGTACCGCCAGCCGTTCAACCTCCCTACAACTCACACGTGGTACAAATTTGTAGCACCTCCGTCAGTCAGTTTTTTTGTTGTTTTTTTTGCCACAAAAGATTTTTCTTTCCAAAAAACATCTTGTGACCCTTTTTTTTCAATCTGTCAATTTTATAGTTAATGTCTGGTTCAGGCAACTTCTCTGTTAAGGTTAATTAAAGAGCCTCAGTGGTTAAAAGAAATACCACCACTGACTTGTGGTAGGAGACGCCTGGCCTCCACAATAACAGGTTTTGCAATTGTATCTCACCATTACGACCCTTTAGCTAATAGTGTGAGAGCGTCAGTGTGAGAGTATTCATCAGTCTTGGGACTTGTTGAAATGTCCAGAGAGTTTGTACGATGACAAAAGTACTATTTGGAAAGAGATATTTGTTGTTCATTTGCTAATGAACATTGAAAGTTTTTTGTTTTTTTTAACTGAGGATTGGAAATATTTTTCTTAATCGTTGTTGCATTTACACAGTGAAACCCAACACTTTACAATGAAACCCTTCAGCTGGGAACTGCAGGGAGTGTTTTCTGTCTTTGGTCCAGCATTGGATTGTAAAGCACAGGGTTAGGTTAGTGGAGGTCAGGGAACACAAGGACAAATTGCTAAATGAAACGTTTCTTCCTCTTTAGGTCAGACTCTTTGCCTGTCTGGTGTTTATGTCCTGGGCTGAAGAAGAGAGGGGTGGAGGGAGGAAGTGAGGACGACTCTGGCTTGCTTGCTCAGAGCACAATGTCCCTCACTGTGGTCATTTCAGTCTTCTACTCTTTTCTCCCTCTATCTTTCTATCTTTCCTTGTCTCCTGGGGGGGGGGGGGGGGGGGGGGGGGGGGGGGGGGGGGGGGGGGGGGGGGGGCGGGGGGGGGGGGGGGGGGGGGGGGGGCGGGGGGGGGGGGGGGGGGGGGGGGGGGGGGGGGGGGGGGGGGGGGGGGGGCGGGGGGGGGGGGGGGGGCGGGGGGCGG
>JAVQJL010087012.1:0-10087 GCA_036024295.1 Nannoperca obscura
GACCCCTCGTGTGTCGTCCTCCCCGCTGCATTTGTGTGACTCAGCGTTTCCTCTGGTCTGACCCACCCCCCCCCCCCCCACACCCGCCCCCCCCCCCCCCCCACCCCGACTCGCCGGCCGTTAATCACGGCCTCGCCTGCTTACAGATCGATATGCTTCTGACTAACAACACAACAAAACGACATTGTAATGCAAAGATGCAAATGGTAACAAAAATATTTTTAAATATGCTCATGAGTTATCTATCATCATCGTAATCGTCATGGTCAGCTAATATAAAAGTGCACTATCCACACACAAACTTGATTCCTCCGCAGGGGGTAAAAATTACAAGGGCTGAGCTTGGTTTCGATGCTAGTCGAACATTTCTAGAAGAATGTCAGAGAGAACTGTTTGAGACTGGCGGCTTTCTGGACGCCTGACTGCAGCTGAGACTGACCAAACGTTTACTGGTCAGTTCCACGTGTCATTGAGAACGAAGAAAAACATCTGAGAGAGATGGGAACAAGCAAAATGTAACTCCCTCTCCCCCTCTCTTTCTCTCAGTGTCTGCTAATAATAATTAATAATAACAATATTAATACAGAAAAAAAAGATCAAATGTTTGAACGCATTCTGTTTCCCCTTAGTGATTCACATCCCTTTTTCTATGTATCCCTGGCGCTGCAGTTCATATCGACTGTGCCAGCAATTTCCTTTTGTATTATCATCGTTCACACACACGCACACACACGCGCACGCACACACACTTACATATATAGTTATATAGAGATTTGTTTTTGTTTTTCTAAAGTTTTTTTTTTTATCCACACACAAAAAAGTGAAAAAAATAAAAATAAATTAAATTCAAACATGCACGCACACAAAAAGACTGATGTGTAGTAAAATGCTTTACATTGCTGCCCCGTGTGTAAAACAGGGCCTAATTCTGTGTCTCCATTCATATTTTGTTTAATGCATAATTGAATTAATAATGTTGGTCATCTTGTAAACATCATAATAAATCATTTTGGGCCGTCATTTTCTCCCCACTGTTGTTGTTGTTTGTTGTCATCTGAAGTCACTAAACATGATAAATGAGGCCACTTTCATTTTGTTTGTTCAAAGTACACAGGGTTTTTCTTCAGTTCCTACAGTCACTGTTCGTTTTTTTCTTTTTATTCATGGATCTTGCTTTTCCAGTTGGGAAGTATCAGTGTGGTTAACGGAAGCATCAAAACTCTCGCCATTGTCCTTTTCACCATCGGGCTCCATCGAATCATCATTCGAGTCACTGTTGAGGTCCTCTTCTGCTTCTTCCTCCTCCTCCTCCTCGTCTTCTCCCTCCTCCTCCTCTGCGTGCGCCTCCTCCTCTGGCGACAGGTCATCTTCAGCCTCTCCGGATGTTCCCGTGGTGTCGTCCTGAGCTGCCGGCAGACCCAGCGGGTGTGCGGGGATGTGGCCGGGTCGCGGCGCGTCGTGGTGCATCTTCTTGCTGAGGTCCAGTGAGTCGCTGAGACCCAGACCGGCCGCATTCTTCAGGAAGAACAGGGAGCTGCTGGTGTCTGTGCCGAGGTTGAGGGAGCTGTCCAGGCTGATGGAGGACGGTGGGTACGGTTGGTTATACTCGGACCTGATGCTGCCCGTTGGGTAGAGCATGGAGCGAGCACTGCTGTTAATGTTGTGGGACAACCCGTGGAGGCTACCGGGCGAGGAAGTAGAAACACCCATAGAGGTTGGAGGGGCCGCAGACACACTTCCTCCCAGGTAGTGTGCCCCTTCCCGTTTGGGAGACATAGACGGCAGCTCACCCCGCTCCTGCTTCTCATGCTTTCTCTTGTGGGAGTCCATCTGGGACATGCCCACCACTGTGTGCTTACACTCAGGGAATGTGCAGTGGAAGTGCGAGCACTTGAGCTTATATTTGCAGTCGGGAACCTCACAGTCAACACTGGAGCTGAACTGGCAGAAGCCGGCGGCGCTGATCACATCTTGCTTTCCGTGGTGCTTGCGGTGGGCCGTCACCTTGGTGCTGTCGGTGCAGCGGAAGCCACAGCGTAGGCAGTGGAAGTGGGTGCTGTTGCCTGAAAACTGGCAGTCGGGGAAGTTGCAGCTGAGCGAGGATTTGAAGCGCTTGAAGTCGTCCAGGACCAGGTTGTCCACGCGGTCGTGGTGCTGTGCGTGCTTGTACATGTGGGTGCGTCCGCAGAACTTGTAGCCACAGTTCTCACGTGTGCAGTGGTAGTGGGTCACCTTCAGAGAAAACTGGCAGCCCGAGTCCTTGCAGTTCTCGTAGAGGTCATAGCGCCGGAAGCCCTCCAGCATCATCCCCTCATCCAGCATCTTACGTGACGATGCGGTCTTGCGGCGCTTGCCGAATGGTGACATGTCCTCGATGATCCAGAAGCGCTTCTTTGAACCCGTGGCCGTGGGAATGGAGATGGTGTTGCCTGAAAGAGAGGAAGGAAGCACATTAAAGAATAATCACTTGGTAAAACCCACAAACTACAAGCAAATTACATTTGCGAGACCGCCCTGGTTGAAACTCTAATGTGCGACCTTACTCAGCCAGAAATGGTTCACAGCTGAGTAAGCATGGAGAGCCACAATTTTTTAATTCCTAATTCCCAGAATTATTAAAGGAGGGGGAAAATGATAGATTGACTTTGAAACATGACACTTTTACAGGGTGTCTCCGGCCTCCAAACAGAGGCGGAGCTGTGGGTCTTAACCGGCCCTCTTATCTCCATGTTGTTTTATGAGGGGCACCCACCTTTTGCAACACCCTGGGGTCACTGCTAATGATGTGATCCCTGTTCTGCAAGACAGGAAGCAGTGGGCCTCGATAAAACTTGAGGCGTGATTAAAATAAGAGGCTGCTGATGCAGCTTTCTTAATCGAAGCTAAACAAGGCCCAGGCTTCCTACTACAGGTGCCAAATTTACTACTCTATTTCCAAACCCTAGTAATACTAAAAGTATAAACACACGCAAAGGTGTAAGTGAGGTAATTTTACACATTTGTTCTGTCACTGTACTCTCTCAGTAAGCATGCACGTTTCATCATTTCTACATGTTGCATGCTGGGAAGCCCCTTTCATTTCTTTGGTTTTTCTACAACAATTCTGCACAGAAAGGCTGGATCACACAGTTAAATGCTGCACAGGACTCAATTGAGAGTGACAGCTGCAGTGTTGGTTTGCGCCGGGGATAAGTACCTGCAGCATCCTGCACTATAGGGACGTCATTTTTAACCGGAGACGGAGTGGCAATGATGGGGCTGAAAGCTGGTGTGTTGGTTGGCATGACAACACTCCGAGTGGCTCCCAGAGAGGCGCTGAGCAGAGAGTATGACAGACAGGATGGAGATAGGAGGTATGGGAGTGAGGAGAGAGGAGGTCGGAGGAGAGCAGGAGAGAGGGATGGGGCCTGGGACTGGAGGCCAGGCTGAGGAGCGGAGGAAGGAGGTGGTGGTGGTGGTTGAGGAGGAGGGGAAGAAGGAAGTGCATTTTGGGTAGCACTAGTGTCAGCAGGGGTGGTAGGAGCAGAAGTGGTGGCGGGGAAGCCTTGTCCTGGGGAGACAGGTTGACCAGAGAGGGTGAAGGACAGACAAGAGGGGAAGAAATACACAAATGGGTACACACACACACACATACACAAAAACAAGGGACAAATCGCACGCACACACACACGCGCGCACACAAACAGAGGGATGGGAGGTAAAAAAGGGAAAGATAAAAGATAAGAGAATGATACAAAATGAGGCCCACTCAAGACAAGTAACCCAAACACCAGCCAAAACAACAATGACGAGAGTAGTGGATTATATTGGCAACACGTGGAGAAATGTGAAATTCACAGGCAGGCTCAGATTTAGAAAAAAAAAGCAGTGGAGAATCCATTTATTCTGCAAGTTTGAGGGAAAAGAGGCTCTTTCTCCTTTCCCTCTCCTTTCTCCCACAATGCAACCCACTAAAAGTGCTAAAGTAGACATAAAGCCACGGGGATGATCTCTGGCCAGAGGGAAATGTAATAAGCTACATACAGTGCAATAACTCAAACTACTGATGTACAAAATGGATGTTTTATGAGGATGACCAGGCAAACTGCAAAGGATCTTGTCCACGACTCAGAACATAAGAATACAGCATTGTCATCAACCTCATATATTATGACTGATGTGTCATTATGCTATTGATTGCAAGTCAAACTACTAAATCATGAAATACATGATTGAGGGATGCATGAAATGACAAGTTGCAGGTTTTCTGGGTAAGGTAGATGAGTGTGGACTGAGTGAAACATGATGTGTGATGCTGAATGTACGAGTAGAAAACTTGTATTGCACTATTCACCTTTCAGATTCAACTATATTAAAGCTCTACATGCTGACACTTACGACACCTGTCCAGTCTTTTTTATTTATTTATTTATTTTGAAGTGTTCTCACCTGCTGGAGAACCATCGTTGCCTACTGGTGTGCTGGTGCAGCTGCGGTCCTGGTTGGAGGACTCGGAGGAAAGGCCCAAGGGGCTGCCCCCTCCTCCCATGTAGTCCATGTAATCATCAGTCTCATCCATGATGGAGGAGAAGTTGGAGTTGATACCAGACTGGTTCGCCATGGCCCCCGACATCATGCTGGAAGTGTGCTGCATATCATCTCCCCTCTGACTGAGTGGCATCACCTGGAACACAAATAATCTTCATTTTAAAAGGGACATTTGAAACAGAAATCTTGTCAGGTAATGCAGGCGTTGGCTTTTGGCATACGACCAAGCGTTTCTCAAGAAATCAAAAGTATTCCGAAAGAATGAACCTCGCACTTCTGTCATTATATACCGGCAACAAAATAGAAAAGAACAAACAGAACAAGAAAATCCACGTTTGAGTTCATGTACGGTATATGACGTACGGTGGAGCTTAAGTTAGTGTGAAAAAATGTCATCAAAAGAATTTCATGAGTGATTTGTTATTGACTGGTATGACAGGATATGAGCAGTACTCTCCTTTTTACAAAAGAACACTGAATGAACTTGTTAGCCTTTTCCCTGAATCTGACTCATAGAGCAGGAAGCACAATAAAAAAACAACTAAACTCGCTCACGTAGGCTTTCGATACTAACAAATAATAATAGGTAGACCAAATTATTTGTGAGCTGGAATAAAAATAAAGTCTGTTCTTTAAAATACTTGTGCTTCTTGGAAGATCTTTTTGTATCGTCTTCCTGCAGCAGAAACCACGACTGCTAGTGTTCGTTGGTCCGAAATTTTTTTGGGGGTAAAAATCCATTTAAATGACTCTGTTCCTTTTAACTAAAGAAACTAAAACCAATGAGCCTTAATGACAGGAGACCAGATCTAAACATCTACGCTGTATAAACACGTCCAATATATTCCCTATTTCATTTCGTTTTAGTTTCCTGAGGTGTTCAGCCTGTGTGTTTGGATAATTACCCTTCTCAGAATGCCACATATCGTGTGTCACAGTTTGTGGTTTTGTACCTGGGATGGGACTCTGTCAAAGTTCTTTCCCAGCATACGCCTCATGTGTTTGCGCGCGTGTGAGGTCATCTGGTGCTTGAGCAGGAAGGAGAACTGGCAACCCTCGCGGATGCAGTGGAAGTGGCTGTTGACTTGGTTATACTTACAACCTGGAGAAGAAAAAAAAAAAAATAGAAACCGGGAACAGTTGTAAACTCTCCATTTGCAGATTAATTTATCTTTGGCTCATTGTGAGACGTCTGAGAACAGCTCCTGCACTAAATGCAATATTATCAGTGAGACGACGGTGTTATGATTAGATCAAACACAAAGTGAAATATTTTTAGGTTTTTTTAATTTCATGATATAACGCTGACAAAAGAGGGATCGGGTTGCAAAGTGTTTCAGAGTGTACATGTAGGAGGAATATTAGATCACTCCAGTGTCACACTGAGCAAGTCAAGGCTTCTGTGCACTAAACCTGTGGAGCTCTTTTATTACACTGACACGCTTTATTCAATTAGGAATTTACATAAATAAATTCTCATTTTCTGTGCGCCAATAATGCACACACCCCTGCAAACCAAAGTAAATATACAATTATTACCATATTAAATTCATTTTTCAAAGTATCTTCATTGTCATTTTTCCTTTTGTTCTCCATTGTAATGCTGTCTGCTTCATATTATTCAGTTCTTTTCTCGTGTTTTAACCGGTCTAGCTCTAATTGCTTTATGATTTCAAATTAAATGAATGTTCTGTTTTGTGCCTGTTAATCAAATACCATTATATAAAAGCAGGCAGAAATAATTGAAAGAGTAACATGCTGGGCAGGTGCTAGCATGTCAGTAACCATGGCACCCAGTTTAAGAGCACAACACGTCTGTGTCATCAAATAGCTTTTGCACACACAATGTTTTAAACACGCAAAGTTGAGCAAATAACAGTAACCCCCATGACGGGGCCTTTTGTGAGACAGAAACCAGGTAACAACATCAGCGCTGTTCAGTTTAATGTTGCTGCCATGGATACTGGCAACCCATCAATTCTTTATGACTGGAGTGCTAGCGATGGTAATCCTTTCAGTTTTTTTCCCCCCAGCCCAAACAATACAGTTGGCAGATCAGGCTGGGGACAAAAAACAGCTGTTTAGGGCCTGTTTTTGTATGCTTTGTTTCTGCATTCTGAAAAGCTCGTGTAACCGCCTGAAAAAAACAGATCACTTTTAATTCATTTCTGTGTGATGGCAGCGGTGGCTGTGAGGTGCAGCTTCAGAACACAAACAGGCTAAACCAGACAAGCTGGATAATTAACAAACACAAACCTAATTGCTCATTTCTGACAGGGGCAAAAGGAAGAAGAAAACAACCTGGATGTGATTGCCCCCTTTGACGTTATTGCTCATATAGTACAGGTACCTTTGGGACTTGAGGTGCCATTGTGAATATGCAAAACACAGCTACAAAACCTATGAGGCAGACTTGTTTCATGCCTCTTAAACAACTCACATAGCACGACACAGTTTGCCAACACTGGTCTCTCTCCCTGTGTAAACACAGAGAATATCCTCTTGCAACAGCCACCAAAAAAAAAAAAAAAATCAATCTACATTCTTTCTCATTTTTACACCTTTAATCCACACAGCGCTGGTGTGTTTTATGCTTGTGGGGTGATGTGGGGAGCAAGAGGCCAGAGACAAAAAGGTAAGAAGAGAGACAGCAGGCCAAAAATATGTACAGGATCAGACGTATTTTATATATTATATATATTTTCTTACCCAGCCTGCCACACTCCTCCCTCTTGGTGAAATATTTGAAGCCATTGGCGGCACGTCGCTCTGCCTTCTCGTGCTTTTTGACATGCCATGGCAGCTTGGTGGTGATGTTGGTGACGAAGTAGCAGCCAGGCCGCAGGCAGTGATAGTGGCCCCTCATTCTGAACTCGCAGTGCTGCAGAAGAAACACATCATTTCCAATTTCATGAGTCAAATGTGAAGGTTTGAAAGCTAAAGGAGTTGATTCATATTATTTGATCTTTCTTTGTGTGGAAGGTTAAAGTGAACACTACATGCAGTTTCTCTAACAACATAATCAGCGCCTCATAGCCCCTTTTCCTTTCTGGAAATTTGGAACATTCCACGTTTCAAAGTACGATTACTTTTTCTTTTTTTCAGGCTTCCCCCAAACACCCCTCCTCTCTAACATGTCTGTACACTACCATCTGTTTGTGAGGCCCACATCCCAAAGGACTGGGCCAAATAAGATCTGCTCAGTTCAGGAGATGGAGACTAAAGGGGAGGAGGGAAGGAGGAGGAGAAGAAGGAGGAGGGGGGACTTTTGTGAGGGGGTGATTTTCGACACATTAATGAATTCATTTAAACGGTTTTCCAAATATGGGCTCATGAGAGCAGGCAGGGGCTGCCATTTAGGTTTCATTTGCGAAGCATTCCCCTGATTTTTGCCCTATTCCAGACAGCCTTGTTTACTGTGCAAGTGACAATGATTTATTGGGTAATATCAGCTAAATTGGCCTTTTCTGAGAGGAGAATGCGGCAGTCAAAATGACATCATTGACATATAAACAGGCATTACTGGGGTGAGTCGACTGTCTTTTTCAGCAGAGATGGAAGACGGGGAGCCGCGGTTGTGAAAGCCTTGAGTCAAATAACCTCAAACACTGGTCTAATAGATGGCATGCTTCATGCTTAGAAAAAGCTGGGAGATGACAGTAGGTGATTCGGCTCTTGGGTGAGTTATCAAGCTGCACTCACCTGGTTGGGACAGAGACACTGGAGAGAGTAGTAGGAAAACTGGTCACGGACGTTGACCAGGTTGTTGTTGGGGTTGATGTGGTCCAAACAGTGGGACTCAGCCTTGCCAGACGTCTTGCACACATACTTGCAATTCCCAAACAAGCAGTGGAAGTGGAACTTGTTTGAGTACTTACAGTCAGTAGCCAAACAGGGATCACTGGATGAATAAAAATGGAAAATACAGTTTAATCAACGCTTGGCCGAGAGAGGAAAATAAACATTCTGTAATGTAATGAGACACAAATAAATGTTTCTCCTACTTTTCCTGGAACTGCAGGAAGCCCGGTTTGACTTGTGGCTTAGCATTCTCCAGAGAGGTGGTGGCCAGAGGGGAATTGGCCGGCAGGTTGGGCATTGAGGCTGGCATCTGAGGGATGCTGCCGGTCAGTTGCTTCCAGGCCAGCAGGGAGGGAGGAGGAGAGCTGTAGCCACCAGAGGAGGTGAGGTGTGCCACATCCATGGAGGGGTTGTTGGCCATAGAGACGGGGGCAGCAGGCTGCAGCGAGGCTCCCTCACCAGAGTCCTTGCCCTCGCCGAACTGAGGCTCCGACTTCACTTTCAAGGTGGCTCGGAGGTGAAAGCTGAAAAAACAAGGTGGAAGCTCATTTTTATGTTCGTCAATAAAGCCAAAAGCCAAAATGTGGAAAGGGTGTATTTTCTGATTATGAACCAGTGTGACACTCACTTAGCATGTTTTATGGCCCCATCCACAGTGCTGAAGAGTGCACCACAGTCCTCTACCAGGCAGTGAAAGTGCACTTTCTGAAGGAAGTCACATTGAGCCTCGCAGAAGTCATCTGTGTCAAACCTTATAATGGACAGATAATGAAGCCAATTTACTGCCATCCCAAAATAAACAACACATGCCAAGAGGTCAACGAGTTCAACTCCTCATCTGACAGTAAATGTTGTAGGTCCGTCGTACTGTAAGCCGTTTCAAATTCCCACAAAATCCCATAGACCAGATTCTTTACGGTTCAGGGGTTTTCCAGTGATACATTACACGTAGTTACAGTAAAAGCTCTGACTGTTTTCTCACTATCAAAACGAATGAGTCAAGTCTAACTAAGTGATTCAAACTACAGTTTCTCTCTGCACTTCCAGCATGTTTTATACCTGCGCAGGTATGTCCTCCAGATCTCAGTGGATTTATCTGGCAGGGGCCTCTTCAGCACTCGGTTCAGATAGTGTGCCGCCTCCGAAGCGTTGCTGCCCTGGCCTGCCTCCAGCTCGGTCTTCAGGTTCATGGCGTTAAACAGAGCAGGATTCACCTGTGACATCTACAAAACACAGAGCACATAAACAACCAGCTGCCGGGTTAGCTGAGCATACGTAAGATGGGAAATTGCATATGTTAGTTATAGTACGAGAGTTAACACACACACAAAGACACAAATGTTTTGGCGCAGCAAAAAAAGCGCAGCCAGATTTACAAACAGTCAGGCTTTTGCTTGAGTGCAGGCCAAGCGCGTTTGCCAAGTGTCCTCTGGGAGCAACTGTTAACCCTTTTATCTGATGTGGTGGCTTGAATCAAACCCCCAAAAGCTTGACATGACATGAGGAGCTGTTGGACAACAGGTCCTCAAGCTCCTCCACTGTCTGGGTTTAATGACTGCTTTGAGGAGAGCAATTCGGAAGTTAAGCTCTCCTAGGGAGAGACTAAAAAAGACGGCGTGTGTCCGTGTGGGGAGGGGAAGCGTGTGGGGGGAGGGAAGAGGGCTTGACCAGTTGGCAAGGGTAAAAAAAAAAAATGGATCTGTCATTACATCATCAATGTGATGAAAACCACCTGGCACATTTGTATCAATCAGATAAG
>JAVQJL010087024.1:0-11344 GCA_036024295.1 Nannoperca obscura
CACAGGCAAGCCACGTCTACAACCCACACCCCCCCCCCCCCCCCAAAAACAAATAAAAGCGAAAAACCGATGGTCATCTGAGCACAATGGATACAGGACTGGGCTTCTGTGACACATTATGTAAGGCCGACCAAAAACATTTCTGTATGGCTTGTACAACATAGTGAAAATGAAGTAAAGTGCTGTATTCTTGCCAGACACCATGAGAAAAAAGGAAAGCAGCCAACTAGCTGTGCAGTTTCTTACCCTGACTGAGAGGCCATGGCCCCAACCACTGAAACATTGGAAGGAGGAGGGAGGAGGGTTCAGAGGATCTCCCAGGGATTCAGAAGTGTTCTCGTCATAACCTGTCAGCCTAAATATCTACGCCAACTTCCTTCAAGGAAGACAACCTGGCCTTTTTTTCCTCTCCCAAATGTATCTGTGGGCGTCCAGCTGAAAGAGTGCAACTACAGTTTCTTTACTCGACTCGAAAGGTACAGTGCATTTCCTTGGAGTGGTGACAAATCTGACTTAGGGAGGGGAGGTGACTGCTCGCTCTCGGGAGATACCACGTCAGCAAATAGCGGGGGTGGTCACATGCCGGGTGAAGTCTGGTCTTTTGTTTCTGTTCGTGTAGTGTTTAGAGGTTTACGCGTGTGTGGAGAGCCAGCAAGGTGAAAAGCGGCTGTGGGTTGGATAAGTATAAGGGTGAGTGTGATGTTAAGAGGCCACATGAGATGAGATAAAAGAGATTTGGCATGTCTCCTGTCCACAGGACTGCCCGGACAGTCCTGGTGGTGACTCCTGTCTTAAATGCTTACAGTGCTCTGTGGGCCAATTTTAATCTTCAGCTACGAGGAAAAACTGCCCAGCAAGGAGCAGAGGAATCTTTTTATCGCAGTAAATTAAGCAAATTAATTATCTAAAAAAACAAAACAAAAGGAGGCACTTGCACAAGCACAACGCTGGTATGGTAACAAAGCATACTGATGATGAGGAATTTGTTAGGAGTACCGAAATACTCCGTCCGTCTAGAAAAGTGTCTGACTTTTTAAACCTGAAAGTATTAAATCAAAGAAGAGAGACAAGAAAAGAGAAGGGGAATCGTAAGAGTTTATTAAACCTTCCCACTAAAAATAAAAAGTAAAACATGATCAAATAAAAGGGGGCTTAAAAGAAGAGTATTAACACTAAACAAATAAATAGATTTGATCTGAGACTGCCGCACAGCTATATTAATTTACAGGTAAATGTCTACAGGGAGGAAAAGAGCACTGAGGGAGAAGCGAGAAGGGAAGAAAACCTCACCTCTCTCTGAGAATGGAACGGTCCACCTCGTCCCATAAAAGGAGATGTTATTTTATACCACAGGGCCTCTCCTCCGTGTGATGTCACAGCCCTCAGTAAGGCGCAGCCAATCAGGGCCCATCATTCCATCAACAACCTCCCTCCCCCACTATGCCTCGGAGCACAGGGCAAAGCACCCGTGCAGCCCCTTAAAGAGACAGCGCACCGTTTCCGGCAAGTTTTCATCAGCCATGTATGATGACAGATGCTGACAAATGTGTTATCATCACATGTTGCAAGGATTTTTATCTGGTACAAAAACTGTCACCATAATGCCATTTCACTTCTGGTCTCTCTCTGCGGATATCCTGTTACAGTTAGGCTTGATTTTGAGATTCGATCACCTCTAAAGCACACTTACATGACGCCAAAGCGTTGGGACACATCCTCTGGCAGGGGCCCTTCAGCTCTTTCCAAAGTTCCAAAGCAATAAAATACTAAGTAAACTAACAGAAAAATATTACTACAATGTCCCAGGACATCTCTGTTTGTCAAAGATTACACGTTGGGGAACACGCATAATGATTTTGAGAGATCATTTAATAATCTTTATGTTTATGATGTGCTGTTCAATTACAATAAATTCAGGAAAAACACGTCCAAACTTGGGAAACTCCCATTGACTCAGTTCACAATTACTATTGTGAGATTTTGAAATGCGGAGCTTGCCTGTAGACATTGTCGTCAATGGAAACTTCACAACTGCACAGAATTGAGAGCTCCGTGTCTTTATGATCAGGGCCGATTTTTCTTTTGGTAATACTGTACTGCTTTGAGTATTAAATTAAAATGATTCAATCTATTCATACTTGCATGGTGTAGTCGTTTATTTTCAGCACATCAATAAGACATGCCATTTATTTCTTTAAATAGAAGCAGATACTACCCTTGGTTGATTTAATCCATAACAAAGCTCATTTAGTAGAACATAGAACGGAGCATATACAAAGCGATGTGATGCCATTGAACAGAAATCTAAAAATCTTGACACTCTGCACCAACTATGACGACGACAAAAGGTCCCAACAGCTCTGAGGCACACCTAGTCATTTTCATGAGAATAAACTGATGTTAAAAAAATAAACACAGCATCACGTGTAGTCAATTATGTTTAGAGAACAACCCCAAAACTGTCATCTGTCATAAATGGTTTCCTGCCTTTCATGCAAATGCAGTTTACAAAGAGTGTTTTATAATGCATCTGAACAACGAGTTGTCAGTAATGGGTTCAGACGGACAGCCAGTACCACCTCCCCTGGTGCTTTGGAAGTAAACCTGCTGACAGTAGGCATTCCAGAGGGAGTGTCCATTCAAATGCTTCAAACCTGCTTCATATAAGCAGCTGTTTGGGGACACGTTGAGTGCAGTCAAAACCACATGCCACTAGGACAAGGACTCTATTAGAAATAACGGTTTTTGAAAATGTAACAACTTGAACTCAACACTGAAATGGTAATATACCGTAGATCTTGCGCAAGTGCAAAGACATTTCTGTATCCATGTGGTAGAAACATCTCATTCACATAACAATAGTGGTAATGAATGAGCTAATTTTCTGTGGGCTGATGATGTTTGAGGAAGAGGGTGTCACAATTAGGAGTATTCAGTATTGTTTAGTCCCTGCTTCGGCAAAAACCCTTTAATATATTTCTATGTGGCTTCAGATTAGCTCCAATTAACATATCAAAACAAGACCCTAAAACTTGATTGGCATGTTCTCTAAACAACTGCTTATATCCTTACATTCTGGCAGGTTTGAAGCATTTGAACCGACTCGCTGCCTGGAATGCCTCCACTCAGCAGGTGTGTATTATTCGAAGCAGAGGGGGCTGGTTGCATTTACCAATCAGGGACCAGTGCTGTGACTGCTCTTCATTTAAAAACAGATTAAATAAAAACATCCATTTAGGAGAGTTTCCATATTTGACATCCACCTGTTCACTGAGAGATGAGAGGCATCTCAGTGAACACAAACATCTTGATACTATTATCTAAAATGTGTATTTTGAAAACTGAACTAGGCCAAGAGCATTAAAAAAAATGAAGAGAAAAATAAATTATTTTAACAGCAACTTTCTCAAGCTTTTAGGCGGCCACAAAAGGATTTACGAGGTTACGGACAATTGGATACGCCGTGTTTTGCATTTAGATTAATTACTTTTCCATGACTAAAATCGTACTTACCATGTCTTTCAAAACAGCGCAATAATCTGTGGTGAGGTAAATAGAACCTAAACTGTAACCACATTAAAAGGTTCACGTGGCTTGTGGATAAGATGAGCTCAGTAAGAAAATGCTCTCATTTGCAGCTTTGACACAAACAACACATAGTTCAGGGTACTTTTTGGCCCGTGCCACATTGTTAGAGGAACGTGACACGCAGCACCCAATTATCTTGGCAACGTTTCCAAAGAGCCCGCATCGTTCAAGCTCTTCGCCGAGCACACCAAGCTCGTCAAGAGGATTCTAGCTTCTTTTTTGCTGTACCCTCTTTCACCTTTATCTGAACTACAGTTAGATTTTTAACACTTTACAGTTACGCCCCTGGCTTTGACTCAATATTGATTCAACATACTGTAGTGTGTGAGGCAACAACTGCTATTTAAACTCTGCATGTTCCAGCGTGTTAGCTTAGATTAAAGCATAATCTCGGATACCTCCATCAATCTTAAATTGTGACAACGTTTACCAATGTCCTGTTAAGATTCGTGTAATGAACATTGGAATCATCCAGACTTGATGAGTAAAACAAGCCTTACAAGCAGACATATGGAACAAAAGAGGACAGTGGTTATGCAATGGGAATACGTACACTGACGTGTCACAAAAGCATTTGTGCGATCTAAGATTGCTTCTTCTAATAAAGCCTTTAAGCACATAATTGTTATTGTGGTTTCAATTTTGTTTGGCCTTGTTTAATGACAACAGTCGACGTTTGGAGCAGGAGCAGCCATTTTGTGAATGTGTGAGTAATACTTAACTGGAATTATTTGCTCATGTAAACTGTTTAAATAAAGCTTAAATATATATGTTTATTGACCATTAATGTAGCGGGTAAGGGTGTTGCTTAACATTTAGATCCCCAAGTTTAACACAAAAGAAACACGTCAAACCCATCTTGCCTTGGTCGTACAAATCGACCTTAAACTTCGTTTTATCAGTCCTCCTTTTAGCCCGAAGCATTAATGCTTACCTACACGAAACACTCCCCGAATGAAACGCGCCTTAGTCAGGGTAATTTCACCTCTTACAAACTACTATAACCCAGCCGACGCATGACCTAAGCAGAGAAGACATCACGCCTTTGAGGATTCATAGGAAATCCTGTATTCTGTAAGAGTTTTCCATGTATCAGTCACATTCTTATTACTCAGCGAACGGACTGGGTTACATTCGACACTGGAATATCTGCTTGCCTAGAAATAGAAACACGCCAACCTATAGCTTACTACTCTGAACCTCTAAATAACCCCCCCGCACTCCGCAGAACTGGGGCTTTAATACATGCTGTGGCCAAATGTGAATGTGAATGACTAGTGTGTGACTAAATGTAAAACTAACTGTATGGTTCATAAATTGGGGGTTTTGCTGTGCAAGATCCTCAGCGTGCTTGTAAGTAATATTAGTGTCTTTGTTTTATCTATGTATTGCATATATCAATACTTGTACTTCTCATTTTAACCTTCTGGATCCGTCACACTGTCTAGAATTTTGAATTTTTATGTTTTGACTGCATGCAAAGCACCAACCGTGTTCTAAAAAATGTTACGCCAATTAATGTCATTGCTGTTAATCAGACAGATATTACTGCTGCAATAGGCTGCGCCTGGTGCTATCATTTCCAGAGCAATGTTTTAGAGCAGTTATCTCATAGCTCGGATGTATGCCAGGTCTGTGAAATGAAGTGGCCTTAATGAGCTTCTCCTCCACCGGACTACATGCCCGCATGAGAGCTTAACTCGCATCCTAGAGAACAAAAAGCTGAAGAACAGATGCGTGAGGTAGGACAAAGTGACTCGCATATTTTTCTGCTGTGTGAGCAACAGCATTGAGGGATAAAAGAGAGCTGCTGATGTCTGATTAGATTTGGGCTAATTAAACTGCGGACTCTAGAAGAGCCTTCAAAACAACTTACTTTCAACAAGTTTCTCTTTGTAAAAAGGATAGAAGATCTGATTATAAACTTGCAGGCCTTAGCTGAAGACACATTTAGATCTTACTTTGGGTTAAAGAAGAGACTACAACTGCTAAATTGCAGTAGCATCTGCACAATAAACAATCCAGATTGCTATGATTCCGTTTTGACTTCAATTCATTTCAAATGATCAAAGGGAGACGAAGATGAACATGATAAAAACAGGATAAAAATGAGTATTGTAAAGCATGTGGTTTATTCAGACAAGTCCTGCACAGTTCTGAGAGGGCAGTCCTACAACAATTACTTGTTGTTGAACAGCCAACAACAAGTCGACACTAGGCATTGCTCTTTTTCTAAATATCCAGCCTGCAGAAACCACACTGCACTGCTACCGCAACATACAATAGATGTGTGAAGGCCAAAGGAAACCACGCACCCACTCCTCTGTCTGGAAAGGACACAAACAAGTATCTATAACATCTCCAACAGAACGTGTGCCCTTTGCTTTCCTACAAAGGAAACAGTTGCTGAAGCCACAGAGCAAAACCTAAACAGGAAGTGGAGATGATTTCACAGTGAGCTGCGTCACAGCGGCCACGAGAAGACAGAACAGACCTTTATCTACCCAAACATACTGACCACATTTACACGGACTGCCTTCCTTGTAAAAGTGGTCTTTTTTATTATGACCAGTTAAAATAACTGCTTCATTAAAATTCCCACAATTTGACAATACTAACATTGGGAGTCACCTCATTTGTCTCATACATGTCGGCTTAACATTTCTATAGGTGCTATGTTAGTTGATTTATTTTACTAAATGTATCTTACTTTTATTATTATTCTATTAAGACACTGGTGTAGGCATTTACTCTTATAAACTTTACATTTATTTTGTGTTATCTATCTCGTCTTGTTGTTTAGCATCTTAAAAGTTGAAAAAAAAATCTGTATCAGTATCTGAAACTTCTTTCATTATTTAATATCAAGGTAAATATTAGTATGTTATTATTGATTTTGGTCATCGAAACCGCTGTCGCCACATCAACAACAGCCAGTTTCGCTCCAGTGTTTCAATTAAAGTTTGACATATTGCCATCACGGTTTCACCCTTCATGTAAGCTTGCCGAAGGCATTATGCTTTATGCTGCTCTTTTTCCTGCTACACATGATGGGAGCAGATTCAAATGGTATCTGTCATCAGTTTGACTGCTTTCCGTGTCACAAAATGGGAAAAAAACGCTCCAACTGAGGAGCATACTAAAGCTCAGTTAAGCAGTTTACATGTGCTTTAATTATGCAAGTTGGAATACTCTGTTTTACAGCCACTCGGGCTGAGCTTATGTAACAAGAGTCAATTATGCAGAAAATGATTCTCACATGGCAATTTATTTTATATAGTAATGCCTTAATCTGGTAAGCACAGCTGCTAGTGTGACTGTCTACAAAGAGATGTTTTCTCGGTATTGACTAAACATGTACATCGCTCCAGCATGTCCACATGAAAATAAAACACTCTTGGGGGACTAACACTTTCACGCACAGTATGCTTCATAAAAAACTGCACCCACGACTCAAACCGCCTGAACCTACATCATCCACCACCTGACTATGGATGTTGTGCCAGTTCACAGCTACCTGCCATAAATGAGTTCACGACCTCAAGCCTCTGCTCCGCCCCCCCACCGTGATGTGTCAAACAAGATAAACAAGTTGACTGTTCTCTGTCCTCCTGTCCAAGTGTATCCTGCTAGATATACACATGCAACCACCCAGGGATTTTGCTAACTGTTGAGAGTTACTCTGGACTTATGATGTATTGGCCCTTCCCCCAACTGTGGCACGTAAAATGGCTTCCTGCAAAAGCATATCAGCTGTCCTTTTTGCTAGACCAAAGCTAGACACACAGGCGATTCCGTTGCCTTTCCACGCAATGGTCATTATCACTCATTAGGACGTGTGCCACTGAGAGTAATAATCTGATATAATACATGTAGGTACAATGAGGCCACAGGACAACAAACCAAAAGTTTTTGCTAGTCACTGTGGGGAAACCCTGGCGACTGTTATGGGCCTAAGATTAGTTAAATTGTGGTCTTTACGACGGAGTAACTGCGAGCAAGTAAAATAATCGTTGCTCGTATTTGAAGTGTCCAGCTCTAAGAGTTAACCTAGAGTTTAATTCACGGAGCTGAATCGGTTAGCAGTTATTTTGCCTGATAAACAAACTGTGAGCAGCTTCTGTTCGTCATTTGCACTTAACGTGAACATCAACTAATTATACCCTTTTAAATAACATACATTTAGCAATAGTTAGCAAACTTAGGCGTGTAAGTTGTGTCCGCCGTGGCTCAACACAAACATTAGACGTCATGACCTGTTAGCTAACATTACATGAACGGAAACATGATCACTAATCACTACGACGTTCGCCTTACTTTTCGGAGAACGGAGAGGCACCGCACGAATGAAAGTCACATTTTGCGTTATCGTCATTTCAACAATCACCGTTTACAGTCCATCACAACCCAAAAGTAGCTACAAGGTTTACACATTTAGCAAGAGGCTAACGCGCTACCTACAGGACCTACCTGCATCTTTGCTTTAGCATAATGTTAGCTGGTCAAATCTGCCAGTAGCGTTTAGAGAGGCTAGGGTAGCGGCTAGCTAGCTATGAAACCATTGAAAATTTCTGCGGAATTTTAAATTAACATTCACTCCAGGTGTCAGGTAACCATTAAGTACAGCTAATCATTAAATACCGTATTTTTTGATATTTCGCATCCTTACCTCTTGTCTTCTTTTTAGGCCCAAACCATTCTAGCTATTGGAAAGCTCTTTTCTCTTTGTCTTTTCCACTTCCAGTTACACGCAAAATGGACTCAGCAAAACGCTTAACAGCTAAAATACTAAAACCAAATGATTGGTCTCCATCTTTCTCCTAAAACGCAACTGCACATCGAGTGGAAAACAAAATAAAATCATTTTGTCTCTCGTTCATTTTGTTATTCCTGAACAGAAGTGACTGATAGGTAAGGCTGCTAGCTAAGTTAAGTAGCCAGCAGGTACCACAGACAGGACTGGATGCATGGATGGCAGCAAGCGGCGCTGCCTTCAGTTGCTGTCGGAAATATCTCAAACCTACTACCTAACCAAGAAAACATGATAGCGAAGTTCTGTTTTTTGGGATTTGTAAACGTGACAGGGAAAGTAGATGCCTTTTGGATCACATGGGGCGATGGACCATTTGAAAATACCACTGACTGTAGCTTTTAGGGAGTATATTCAACTTGAGATACATTGCTATTTTGACAGCGAAAATACAGCTCACTGATCCGGAAGTTGAGTCAAATGTAGCAAACCAGTTTTCGTTCTACTGTGTGGTATCACGGTACTGCGGCCATTTATTATTGATAATGGTAATTCCCACATGTTGTGAATGCAACGTTGCTGTGACGCACAGGTTGCTGAGACTTGACGTTCCGGACGCATATCATGAGCGTTTCATTGTTCCTGCTGTTGATTGATATCCATTTATAAATATACAACTGTTGTCACACCTCTTTTGGCTTATAAATAAATTGAGCTACACACATGATATATATTTTTCTCGCATTCATTGATTGTAACTCTGTGGTGCTTAATTTCTGCTATTAATCTTGAGTGTGCATTAGTGTGCAACAACTCCCTATTTATGTGCTTGCAGAGACCTGCTCATTTATGGCTCTTTGGGGCACAGTTGACACAATGGGTTAAACAGGTTATAACAAACATTTTGAGATCTTGACATTTGACTGATTAGATTAGTCTATATTGGATACTTTCCACCTGACGTATTTAAGAAAAGCAAGCAAAAAAAGAACTTCACTGACAAAAATCAATAAACTATCCTCTAAAAAGATTAGTTGTGCTTCAACAAGCACATTCAGAAATATAGATTTCTGCAATTCTACCCACTGGCACATAAAGTAAATCTTTCCAATTTAAGTGACTCAAGCTGCACACATGCATCACATACTCTGATGACTAGGCTGAAGCCTTATTGAGCATCTTGTGGTCTGCAACACCCAAATTCATCACCATCCAGTGTGTACTAATCCAAGAAGTAACATATTGGACTTTTCAAAACACAAATTTATACTAGCAAACACCTTATATACCAACATTGCCCAGCACTGTGGAATGCTGTTTTTTTTAATATTTCCTGTTTGTAAATTAACTAAATTAACAAATAAACTTTTTTTAACCTTTTTATTCTCAATTCATATATGTAAAGCCACTGTGTGTCTCTCTTTAGCAAAATAAAACCTTGTACAATAGCAAATATGCAAGAGCCATAAAAAGAAAAAACAAGCCAAGTTTATTTTACGGTGAAACAAGCAACTGCAATTTTATATCAACAAGACCATCTAACTTTAAACTAATTTAAAATTTAGGAAACAGAACTTTTATTAGTGATCCTTTAAAAGTCTCACATCAATGTATTTTCCATACTAGATATGGCATTGCTTTATTATTTGTGAGCTGTACAAGTTTGACAAAAAATATACTTTAGTACAAAATCACAAATTCAACATGAATAAGCACATTAGTTTCCTCAGATATTTAAAATGTATATGCTCAGTAGACCTACAAACTTGAGAAAATATCACATTAATATAAGTAAGAGGGGAATAATTTTCAACCCAAATTATGTCTTCTTTCTAATCTCAATTTCTGAGATTGAGCAGTATGCATCTGTAAGAATTACAGCCCTAAAATGTCTTTCCCCATTCAGCTCTAACTATGACGCGACGGAGGAAAATTTACTCAGGGAAATAAACAACAACAAGAAAACCCACTTATTCCAACGCATTTATTCATTTCTTCTTTTTCTTCTTCTTTGGGGGTCCTTGATCTGAATCGCTGCTGCTCCCTGAGCCTGAGCTGTCTGAGGACGAAGAGGAGGAGGAGGAAGAGGAGGAGGAGGAAGAGCTGTCATCCTCGCTGTCGCTGCTGCTGTCGCTGTCATCTGAAGAGGAGCTGGAGGAGTCGCTGCTGTCTGACGATGAGTCACTTGAGGAGCCGTCTGAATCACTGCTGCTGTCGCTGGAGTCTTTAGCCCTGAGAGCAAGTGGCGGAGCACGAAGGGGAGAAACATGAATACAGGACAGCATGTGTTGTTATTAGGGTCTCACGTGTTATACCTGTTACAGTGTCACTTTGCAGAGGAGATGAGAAGAAGAAGTGCTGTGAGGTTGAACTGCTTTCTACCTTGTTGGCTGTTCTTCAGTAACACTGACACGCTCGGCGTGCCTACTTTGAAAGTGAAATGACGTGACGTCTACAAGTCCCAATCTGCAAGGTTTCTGTTTGAATGCTTTACTTAAATGGAGAAAACAGAGACAAACTGGAACTGCACGTGTAATCTTTTTTTCTCTCCCCCTTCTTTAGATGTTGTATAGTCCAGTGTAATCCCGCTAAAGGAAAAGCAATCAGATTAGTTTCGCCCATCAGGGCTTCATCAGCGTCTTACACGAGGAAGGAGCGACGCCTTTAGTGCAAAGCAGTTAACTGATAAGTCTTGATTAGATTTTTGGGATTTAACTTTACTGTCATTGTACAGAGTACAAAGTGCAAAAATCAGCAGTGTGCAAAGTAATGTTCATATGTATAGAATACACCGTGAATCAGATCTATGTAGTTTAATAGTATAAATATAAACACAATATAGGGAATATACTGTATTTTAATTCTATATACCTTGTTTTTGCGCATCACCACACCACTACCTGTAATGTATACAACTGTATTTATTATTTTTATTTTATTTCAATTTAAAATATTTGTTTATATGTTGTGCGTCTAGCGCGAAGCAGGCTACAACTTTAATTTAAT
>JAVQJL010087032.1:0-11370 GCA_036024295.1 Nannoperca obscura
CTGAGAATTCGGATAGAAATTCAGAGTACGGTCCAGGAGCTCGGTACACTATAACAAATAGAACTGGTTGTAGTGTTTTCCAGGTTGGGTGTGAAAGACTAAGAACAAGGCTTTCGAAGGAGTTATAATTAAATTTAGGTTTGAAGTAGCGGTTAGACCCGATTTGCCAATTCAGGGGGGCGACCTAATAATGATATAAGTAATGTAATGATAATTGCAGGAGGCAAGGTGTTCCCCAGCCCATAAGTGGTTAATTCTCCTGTCACACTAGAGGAAACAGAGGAGAAAACAATAAATGATGACATGTTGTATCCTAGCTGTGCTGTCACTCGAGAGAAGGCCATGGAAAAGATAATTAACTTGAGGGATTCTTTTCTGTGTAAACAGACAACAGAGGAATCATCTGGAGGCAGTCCAGACCAGAGGGGTCAGTCTTCCAAAGACCAAAGTAGCAACCGCAGTCTTGCATTTATGGAGGTGTAGATGCCGATCACCCGTGATGAATTTGTGGCTGCACAGGGTGACGATCCCACATTGTTGAAGTGCTGGGAAGACGCGACTAGGAGAGGAAGTACAAATGACAAGAAAGTAAAATACTTTTATGACAATGGCTTACTCATACGTTGTTGGACCAGTGAAAGGGAGTGGGGAAACCAAGAATCAGGTGGTGGTACCGGAAGGGTATCGACGCCAGGTTCTGGGTCTAGCTCACAATCATCCTTGGGCAGGACATTTGGGAGTGACAAAGACTTATGACCATGTGCTAAGTCATTTCTTCTGGCCCGGTTTAAAAACTGATGTGGTTCAGTACTGCAAGTCCTGTCACCCGTGTCAGTTAGTGGGACAGCCAAATCAAGTGATTCCACCGGCTCCGCTATGTCTGATTCCTGTAATGGGAGAACCGTTCGAGAAAGTCATTTTAGATTGTGTAGGACCGTTACCAAAAGCTGCATCAGGAAACCAGTTTTTGTTAACAATAATGTGTGCTTCTACCAGGTTTCCAGAAGCAGTGCTCCTACGGTGGATAACCACGCCCGCTGTCCTGAAGGCACTGATCAAGTTCTTCACCACGTTCGGGATGCCTAAAGTAGTACAAACAGACCAACGTACTAATTTCAAGTCTGGAGTTTTTGAGCAGGTAATGACGTCATTGGGAATTCAGCATGTGATGTCCAGCCCTTATCATCCAGAAGGTCGAGGTGCATTAGAAAGGTTTCATCAGACACTGAAGTCTATGTTGAGAAAGCACTGTCTTTCTTCACAGAGAGATTGGGATGAAGGGGTACCTTTAGTGATATTTGCTGTTCGGGATGTCGTTCAGGAGTCTCTCGGATGCAGTCCAAACAGTCTTGTGTTCAGACATGAGGTGAGGGGACCCTTAAAAGTACTCAAGGATCAATTAATCACTCCATCAGAAGCTGTCAACAGCATTCCTGAATATGTAGCCAGATTAAAAGCACGACTTCATCAGGCGTGTGACTTAGCTAAGGAAACGTTGAAAACCGTTCAACACAAGATGAAAAAAAGACAAAAATCCCCACATTTCAGGTGGGAGACCAAGTGTTGTTGTTGGCTACTGTGCCAGGCTCATCCATGTCTATGAAATTTGCAGGTCCGTATGTGATCGAAGAGAAACTAAGTGAGACCAACTATGTTGTCCAGACGCCTGAAAGGCGACGTAAGTCCAGAGTTTGTAACGTTAACCTCATGAAGATGTATTGTTCTCGAGATCAGGTGAAGGACCAGTCCACTGCGACTGTTGAGAAGGAGACGGTTAAAAAATCGGGAGTATCTCTGATGACGGCAAAACCCAGGAGGAGTGTGGAGTCCGGAGACACCAGTTCGGATGGACTGCGGTTTCGTGGGACTGCACCAGCTGGGGTAAGACTCAGAAACACTGAGATCCTGTCTCTGTGTCCCAGTATTTACAACATCTCCCTGATGCTCACAAAAGAGACATTACAGCATTACTTGAGGAGTTCCCCGAGTTGTGACATTCCCTCTCGGACTAACGTATTGCAACATAATGTGACATTAACGCAGTCAAAACATAAAGCAGCATGCTTACAGGGCCAGTCCTCAACTTATGTCAGTAAATTAGATATGCTGAAAGGTTATTGGCCTGTACCCTAACTCTGAGGGCCTCAGAATTTTCAGCATTTGTGACTCCAGATCAGTTCCTCAGTACACAGTCATGCCATTTGGGATGTGTAATGCCCCTGCCACATTCCAGCGGTTAGTTAACAGAGTTTTGGGTGATGTACCATGCTGTCGCGCGTATTTAGGGGACATTGTGGTGTACTCAAATGACCGGAGGGAACACATGAATACTTTGAGGGAAGTATTCTCTCGTTTAGCCGCAGCGTCCTTGACGTTGAATCTCGCCAAATGCGGGTTTGGTTATGGTACGGTGTTGTACCTTGGCCAGCAAGTGGGCCAAGGAAGAGTGTGCCCTAGTGGTGCTAAAGTTCTGGACATTATCGAGTTCCCTGTACCGACTACGCGGCGGGAGCTCAGGCGTTTTTTGGGGATGGCTGGGTATTACCGGCGATTCTGTAGAAATTTATCATCTGTAGCGGCTCCCTTAACTGCTTTAGCAAGCCCGTCGATATGTTTTGCGTGGAATACAGCATGTCAAAAAGCGTTTGACAGCTTAAAATGGATGCTATGCTGTGCCCCAGTCTTGTCTGCCCCAAACCACTCTAGGTCTTTCAAGCTGGAGGTGGACGCAAGCTCGGTTGGAGCCGGAGCAGTTCTTCTACAGGAAGATGATCATGGCATCGAAATTTAATAAGCATCAGCCGAACTATTCAGTTGTTGAGAAAGAGACCCTTGCATTGTTGTTAGCATTACAACATTTTGAGATTTATTTGGAGAATGTTATTGCTGACACCTTGTCACGGGGACAGTGAAAAATTGTTGTATTTGGAATCTTATGGGGGGGGTTACGTGCCCAGAAGGGGGTACTGTGGTTTAGGAGGTATGTGTGCAGAATCTCCCGCTTGTTTGTTTATCCTTCCGGTGCAGGGGATTGATTGCCGGAAATCAGCATCAGCTGTGAGCCGCCAAGAGAGATGAAAAGGCCCAGTCGGATCGCAGAAGAGAGACACAGAGCGACAGCGAACGCAAGAGAGAGAGGGGGGAGAGAGACTAACAAACGAGCGAGAACAGCAAAGAACCGAGAGTCACCAGATGAAGACTGTTGGTGGAGCACTGATAGAATGAGTATACCGTGCTTAAGTACTGCTATCCGTAGCTTTTGTGTTAGCCCTGAGAGACAACAGTGTGGTGTAGAGTGCTTGGGCAAGTGATCGAGGGCAACTCGGCTGTGTCGTTCACCCCCGTATCCGCACGTTAGTTATCGTGTGTTTTTTTTTTTTTTATGAGACGGGACAACATAGGTGAGTACGGGTCAACCCATACATTGCACACACGTAGTGAAAAATAGCTGTCTAAAGACACTAGGAATTAGGGGCTGTCTTCACTTGTGTAATGTTTTGAACAATACTTTGTTAGATTAGTTGGATAGCTGGTTTTTAGTTGATACTTTTGAAAGGTAGATCAGACAGGGTTTTTTTGTTTTGCTTGGTCTATTTATTTGGATTCAGCCCACTGTCCCGATCTCCACCAGTTGTGGTTCGCCTTTTGTTCAAGTTGAGTTTCAGTTTATTAAATACTTTTCTTCCATTTCAACTACGGCTACCTCCCATCATTTTGTCGGCTACGTTACGTGTACAGCAACCACTCCTTCCTTGCAGAGGAGGAACGTAACACATGTACATCTCCAGTAAGAAGCAATGGGCTTGAAGCTGAGTGCCACATACAGGGTAGGAAAGTCAGAATGTATTAAGACACAGACTAACACATTGTTGGTTTTAGTCTTTTCATGGAAAAAGAAACCAGAATTTCACCAGCCTTATTCTTTAGGTTTGTCTTAATTGTGGAATCCAAGAGTTCAGTTGGGTTCTCGATTTCTGCTAATCAGTGTAAGAACAAATACAAATGAAACATTGAAAAAGATTCTTGAAAGCAACATTAATGCAATATTAGGTGGGAAGCAGCAATGAAGAGTTGCAGAAACTGCATCAATATATAAACACTTCCTGCTATAGCTCTCTGTCTGTCTGCCACTGGCAGTCTTTACAGAACCTAGTGAGCACCAGCAGTTGCCGCATTAAAGCTCCGTTCTCTCTCACTAATCACAAGGTTTTCGGCTGCAGCATTATGCTAACTTACACTGGCAAAGGGGAGGGGCCAAGGGACTGCTTTGATAAGTCGAGCATGGCGAACATGAATGAGGCAGCGACAGGCGAGGCAAAACACACATTCATTCCTCTCACAATGCTGAGCAGCACTTTTAATTAAACCTTATCCAACATGATGAATAATGCAACAGCTTCCTTGCAATCCACCGTCTCCTTTCTGTTGCTTACCACGCTGTGTTCAACCATCTCACCCAGTCACATGCATACATTAGGCAGAGGAATGGCAGAGAAGAAAGGCTCTGCTCTTACTGCTGCACAACATAACAAATACAAAATGTTTTATAGTTTTGCCAACAGGGGAAAAAAAGTGACAGTGCCTAAATGAGCAGCAAGGGATTGGATTGGATTTTCTGATTGTGCAGCATGCACGTCTGATAGCTGCTGTTTTGTTTAGAACATGTCAGAGCTGACATAGTGGGGAAGTATGTTGTCCAAAGTTTCAACATGCTGACATACAAAAAGCACTCATCCAAACTGAAAAGCAGGTACAACTTTAGTTCTTGATTCAGCCTCTGGCAAAGGGCTCAGTGTGAAGCTCATGGAGACAGTCCAACATAACATGTTCCCCATGGGAGAGAGGTGGCCTCGCTGCATCAGACAAGACCAGCCGCTGAGAAACACATCAGTCCCCTTCTTCTAAACTCATGGACACACTCCTAAAGGGATGGAGGAAGGGTGAGAGGGCTGGGAGGAAGAAGGAGGGGGCTGTCAGTCAGAGAGAAAGGCAGCAAAAGGGATATTCAGAGCATTGAGAAGTGAAAGAATTGTATGGGAGAGTGAACCCATTACAGGGCATACTGGCTGGGGCATGGGAAAACATGGAGAGGGCTGCAGGGAGGTGCTGGGTTGTATAAAGCCCAGAGAGGATCTGCAAAGGGAGGTTTTGCCAGGAAACTTTGGCCTCAGAGACACAACTGAACCCAGGCAGGCCACTGCTAACCAAGAGGACTACTGAAATGAAAACTGCAATATATTTAAAATATAAAAAATATATAAATAAACTAAAACTGTGTGTCTAAGACCTGCATAATATTTCTGGTTAAAGTGTCAGTTCACCCAAATCACAAAAAAAAGTTTGGGTGACATCGAAGAAAATGCGAAGTTGAAGCCATTGTCAACAAAAGAGGTCACTCAACTTCAGTAATCTAGAGACATTTCAGCTATTTACAATCCCACAAAAACACAGAGCAAACTGCAGAAGACACGTGGCAGCTGAGAAGGACAAAACCACAAACCATCAGAACACGCAGAGAGTAAGAAATGACAGTACCTCACATTTGTGAAGTGTTTGTCATGTTCTGAGTCTAAAAGCACAATTATCTACCTGGTTTCTCCAACTTTCACTCAGGAGCAAAAATCTGCCTTTGAACTTGAAAGAAATAATGACTTGACATTTATCATGATAATAATGAATTTGTTTTGGACATATCGCCCAGCTTCACATGAAGTTAGATTTGGCTCTACAGGTGAATGCCAGAATGTCAAGTAAAATGTCTTCTGCAACATCAGAATGTAACCGGAAAGATACGTTTGTTAGATAGCTTTTTAATGTAATTTCCCAATGCTTTGATCAATTAGTTAATTGACCTCTATTGTATTAGGATGAGAACATTTTTTTATTTAGGTGATCCGACCCTTTAAGTCTGGTTTATATTAATCATCATCATATAACAACAAAATTACCTCCCCAACTATTAACTTTTGGCTCAGTTATTACAGTAAAGTTATGTAACAGCAGTTGGTTATATTGACTTACCTTAATGTAAAAAAGCTGAGGTCACACAACCCATTTTGTTTGTACACATAGCAAGAAAGATGGCATTTATTTTTGTAAAAAATTCAAAATGTTTTATTAATACTTGCATTTGGATGTGTTGTGTGGTACATGGTGGGAAAATCACAAGAAAAGAAAAAACATCAAGCTTGTCAGTCATCAATAAATGGTGATTTCAATGCATTTCTTCACCTGTGTGCATGTGTTCAAACATTTTAAGGTTAATGGTTAATTAAGACATCTGAGGTCATGGGTACAGTGCAGTTTATAGAGAATCCTCAGTGTTCACTATTCCCCTAAAATCAAACAACAAGCTAATTTAATGAAGAAAGTGAGTGTAGAGAGAGAAGAGAGATAGAGGAGGGATGGAGGGGGAAGACACGGGGGATGTTTTTTTGGAGAGGAATGTGTTGCTGCAGCAGAGCCAACCAGCCAGTACCAAAGCCCTGCACAGCCCCGATAAAGCTCTGCACTGTCAGGCTGCTCCTGGATCAGATAGTTAGGCACTCTGTTGGGGTTTGTAGAGTGGGTGGGGGCTGATTGTGGGCAGGAGGGTAAGGACACGTTACTCTGAGAGGGCAACAGAGGGCCAGGGCTGAATGTAGTAGTATTTCTCTTTTCAATCTTTTTATACCAAATGGTTTTAGTACAGACAATGTGAACAAAATCACAATCATTCATTAAAAAAACAAACATAAATGCCATCCAATAAGGGAAGCAGGGATGAAATATAATGGTATATTGGAAATGCCAGTGGTTGATTAATAATGAAACCTCATCACATCTTGAATATATTTGCATAAAGGAAGTTAATGGAAACGTGGTGATTCATGTTTTATTTAGCTGAAATTTCAGAAATCTGGGATTACCTGAGCAACGTTTCATACATAACTACAAAGAGCTTGAAGTCAAGCAGACTTCAAGGTAAAAAAAAGGGTTTTAGTATTCATCAACAGTTCCGACCCATCCTGCCAGCAGAATAAGTACACTTATCTCACTGCAGGGGCAGGTCATCGGAACGCAACTTCAAAAGGGTATCAATAATCATAATATCTCTTACAGTTGCTCTAAACAGGTCGAATGGCAGGGAAGCCTTCCCTCTGCTATCCTTTAACACTCCTCCCTTTCATGCACTGACATTCATTTCTTGCCACTCTCTTCCCCTGCAGTGTGGGCTCATGTATACTAGGCCCAGTGTTTCCATGCCACTCATATACAGGGCTGCAGTGTGCCGTTAACATGCACACTCCCTGGCGAGTGTATAATTTGTGAGTCATATCCAATTCGGATCAAGTCAGTCTCCTGCTGACTTCCTGCCTCGACCTGCTGATGAATGCTGGTAAAACAGTTCTGGTACAGTACAGTCACAAGACCCTCATGCTAGAGCCAACAATCAGAGAGAAAGAGAGTGAAAAAGGACTCTTGGATAATAGCTGCAATGTTTTGTGCTGAAAACTGAATCATTTCCTACCAAAGTATTCAATATAATGTTTGTTTCCCCCAGATGTTTAAACACATGTCATAGTGGAAAAGATCATTTAGACGGTCATGGGAAAGTCCCAGTTCCCAATTCAAGATAATAAAACATGCAAAGTTATATTGAACTAGAAATACGGTAAGCCTTTAGAACCAATTCAACAATAAGCACATCAGACAGAAGCCATCTTAAGTTCTAGAGCAACTGAGAAAACTTCCTCAACTGCTGATGAGGGCCATGTAATGTGGACAAAAGCTCCAGAACAAACAAGTACATGGATCTTGAGTTGTGCTTGTTTCGTCAGTTATCTTCTATGTCAAAAATGAACCATAAAGCCCTCCAATAAATATGTATCAGGTACAGAATATATATCAAATGAATAGTAGTTAACAAACCTGACCAGATCTCATGTTTACCTTGCTGGAATACCGAACGTTCAGACGCAAAATGGCACTATGTTAAGAAAAAATAGGGGGCTGTGTTGGTGGGGGCATGTTGCTTTAGTTATTGGCCAGTTTGAGTGATAGATCACGGAGTCTGATATCTTATCAGATGGCAAAACACTGCACCGTGGTTTTTAATATGTTACAAAGTCATATATCAGGAATATGTGCTTACGCCTGATGTCGTCACAGTGAAACCTTTTTTGCTGTTGCGGTTTTTTGCTGGAGCCATCTCCCTATGGGCCAACACAATGGTCTCAGTAATTTAATAAGGAGGCTTCATATTATAACTCAGTGCTTTTGTAAAGGCACTTTTAAACATCAAGCAGTCGCTTCTCTTGTTTCCAATAGAAAAACATACCCTTCCATACCCTGAATTAGGCAGCAGCAGAAGTGACAGGGAGTGAGAGCACAGCTACCACTCTCATGAACATGCTCTAAACAACTTGCTGCCATAGCAACCATGAACAGAGTAAAACAATGCAAGAGCTCATATTACTGAAGAATTCCCTGAATTACCCGCCTGCAGAATGAACATATCAGTTACCAAAAATAGTCTTGCAGCAACATCAACTCCAAGTTTGATTATCTGATCAACAGACAATGTTTATATTCCTTAGTTAACCCTTGTGCTACCCTGTGGAGAAGACACTGGGTCAAGACAATGGGCCACTGGATCAATATGACCCGGAAAGGTAGCACAAGTTAAACTTGCTATATCAATGGTGTCATTTTGCTTTCTGTCAAGTTTAAGCTACCGTAAAAGCCACTCTATTAAACTACATGATGGCATTAGAGTAGGTGGAGAGAAACATCCTGCAGCGTATGATACAGGTCGTTAGTAGGATCAGATGTAGCTGGTAGCCACAGTGGCAGACGAAGAAGTAACCGCTCACTGTCTGACAGAATATACTGGATCATGTTATTGGTCAGTTGACTGGTCCATCTGCCCATCCATTCAACACCTGGGTACAAAACAAGATATCACAACATATATTAACCAGATTGCCATTAACTTTAGTAAGAATAGTCATTGTCTCAAGAAGATGATTCCTTATCATTTTGGTAACCCCCTGACCTTCCTTTATTAAAAAAGGTTCTTGTGGTTTAAGACAAAGCATTTCAATACTAATATCCAGATCACATGATCATGATATAATGGGTAAATTGCCAAAGATTTTTCAGAGCACATTAAAGATAAACCCTTTTGATTTGACTGTTTTGATAGCCTTGTGACCTTTCCGACACCCCCCTAAGGGACAACCTTAGATTTCTGCCCCACTGCAAATAAGGCCCTGTAAATAAAACGATCATCAGTATGCTGTGTGCAAAAAACACTGGAGTCTCTACGGACCACTAGAGGGTCTTTACACTTTGAATTGCATTAATGAAGGCAGTATATGTTCTATACGGGCAAACTGATAAATATGTATACTGATTTCCTACTTGGTGAACAGGCCCGCACACGGGACCACACAGACAGAGGCAAAGGCTTGCACACACACACTTCCCTCTTGACATAAGAATCCCTTAGTTTGTTCAGTCCACCTCAGCAGCTAAATGTTCACTGGACAAAAGATCTACTGTCCCCACCCTACACCCTTCAGACTGGCTTCTCAATCTGATTTCTATAGAGAAATATGCCTATGCTATATACAGAATCAATGGGGTCTGGAGGGAAACTTACATTCTTGTAGACTCTGCAAGGTGGTCATACATGGCAGAAAGAGGCAGGACCCTTTTTATTAATGGTAAAATTACATGTCTATTTTAATGAGAATCTAGAGGCTCTGCTGATGCAGCCTTGGACCCTGATTTCTGCTATCATATTTAAAATGGCTAAATATGTAGACAAATCCTCAATGTACTTGTGTGCCATGTACCCTAGATGCATTTTTGCACCCCAGAACTGAAGATTGGAGATGTATTTCTGTAAATTGATGGTGCTTTCCTTCTCTGTACCACTTAAAGAAATTGAGAAACTGCCTTTCTGCTCAGAAAACATGCCACTGCAATCAACGGTAGAGGTTATGTGGGAGGGAAGGAAGCAAGATACAGTACATACACAGAAATTTGGGCTTTTGCTCTCTGTATCCATCTGAGCTCAACTAATCCCACAATGCTTCGCAGACTGACAAAGTTGAACTTATTAGCAATTTATTTGACACTAAATCCCTCAGTGGTGATGAGAAGCTCCAGATCTGCTGCTGTAGAGAAGCTGTTGGCTGCACCACATAAGAAGGAACAGTTTTTTCTTTTCTTTTTGGAGGAGCAAAATAGGAAGGAGGTACATGCGCAATGCTCATTAGGAAGAGCCATATGGTGGAGGAAAATGGAGGAGAGGGGAAAAAACAGGGAGTTGGAGATATGGAATATAAAAGATACGGCACTTCCTCTGGATCTCAGGAAAACACCCTCTATTGTTGAGATTTCTTTACAGTTATTTGGCGGAATTTACCTTCACGCTGTTGTATAATTTCTCTTCTTCTATCAGTTTCTCAGCTTTTAGTCTTCCTCAGGAGGGTAAATGCATTTTTGATTTCAACAAGGAGCAGAGAGAAACTGAGAATATTTTTCTTTGCGTACATCCGTCTGACTTTTTAAAGATTACATCACCACAAACATACAATACTTCTTACTATTAACATGACAAACTTCCTATGAAGGGGGAAACATATAGGGATGGAGGTCTAAGAGGGGAAAAAAAGAGTGTCACTGTGACTAGAGGGAAGCTTATGACAATGGGAGTCAGATCCCTTCCAACATGTCAGTGTGATGGCATCTACTGCCTCCACTAATCAACAAATTATACATTAAATCCATTCATGCACTTCCTCAAGGTCTCCTCCCTCAGTCCTGCTCTTCTGTCCCTTACCCCTTTTCTCCTCCTTTTGCTCTGTCTACTTTCTCTTTTGTCTTCATTCCTCCTCCTGCTTTGTCCATCTTCCTCCTGCCTCACCCCACCATTGGGTCTTGGTTACCATTACGAACCAAATGGACCTGTGAAGACCTCTACAACCAAATACTTCTACTAAGAACATACATAAGACTCTAGTCCCATCCTGAACCATTGTTTCAGTACCAAACCCAAATGTGTTATTCACTGAACTTATTGCCATTTCAGAATGGAAACACCAAGAGAGTAATAGTTAACTATAGAAATTGCATTTCCTGCAGAAAATGCGTGTGAATGCTGAAAGCTGAAATGGATTTGCTGAACATTGCTGAAATTGCAGAAAGCTAAAATGTTTAAATTGCAGAAATGTGAAATGTTGAAAAAGCCGACATCTAAAAGGTTGAAGTAGAAATGTGAAATGAATAGCCAGAACTGAAAGCTTAAGTGTTTTAGCTAAAGAAGCTATGAGCTGAAATACATTGGTAAAAAAGCTGGAAGGGTTGTGCTTCTATTGT
>JAVQJL010087033.1:0-30489 GCA_036024295.1 Nannoperca obscura
AGTACATTTAAATTATATATATATTATTTATAAAATAATTTACAATATTACAAAAACATGTATATATATATATATATATATATATATATATATCCTTTACATATATATTTATACATATACATATTTAATAATTTTCTAATCTAATTTTATTAGAATCTAATCTAATCTAATATTTTAGACATACATGTTTTTGTAATATTGCAAATTATTTTAAAAGGTGATAAAAAGGTGACAAATAGCCCCTGTCGCCATTGAGTATGACGTACAAATCATATTAAGAATTTACATTTGCAATGTAACACTGATCCTGGGTCAGCAACCTCATTTTTAATTAAACATTTTGAACAGGCGATAAGCTGTGACATCTGACTCCAGATCTGTGCATGAGAGGCCACGTTACTACCGCGCAAGCCTCGCGGTATTTAGGCTACCCAGAATGCCTAGGTCTTCCTTTCTGCCTGAACCGACATGGTGGGTGCATAGCTGTTTCTTCTGGGGAATAATTTCGTCTGTTGTATCTTCGTGCATCCTTGTAAACGTGCCTATTCTTACACTGTATAATATACCTATGGATACTATGAAGCTTGCCCGTGTATATAATGTCGATATTGAGCGTCGGTGTTGTCTAATTTCTGGCTAAAATGTGGATAAACTGACCCAAGTTTAGCCGGTAGTGTCTCACTGTGACTCCCTGTATGAAGCTAAAGCTAATGTTGGTGAACATGCTTGATTTCAGGAGCATATTTGCTCCATTCTTTATTTTACGCATGAATGTAAAGTGTCAGTATTTACATCGTAACTGCGATTTTTATTGTGACTACTGAAAGTATTAAGGGACTTGTAGCGTTATGTAGAGGAAAGTGTGTCCGCTTGGTACCCGGAGCTAATGGGCCTAAACGTTGATTCTGTTCAAGTAGTGACGGTAACGTTAAGGATTGCAGCCGTAACTCTAACCCGTCCACGCTGTGGGTGACTTTAGCCGCTTGGTTTTTGGCATTAATTGTGAAAATGTCTTGGGTCTTGCTTTGTTTTATGACTCTTAATAGTAGCAGTTAAGCTAGTTGCTTCGTCTGTAATTCATTTTGTATGGAATGCTAACCTCGATGTAGACTGGTCAACATGGGGCTTTAGCTAGCTTTATTCACTATAATGCTTTTGAGCTTAACTGCCATGTTTTTGCGCCACTCTTAATACTTGAATAAGGTAATTGGAAATAGCTTTGGGAAACAGTTTTAGATATTGGACAAGCTTAACTTGCGTGCTAAAGCACAGACATGCTGGTAAACTAGAGCAGTGAAAGTAGCATTCATGTCGTAAATTGCTTAAAATCATAACAGTCTCATAACTTGGCTTACTTTGGCAAAGCATTAAAGATGTATTGTCCTCAATGGTTATGCCATGACCATTATATTAGGCACAGCTGTAGATTTAAAAATGTATTTAAACCTGTGAAAATACTTAATTCATACTGTGTACCTACTTTAATGCAATTTTTGTTTTCTTCTTGACAGCCTAAGGGAAAGAAGGCTAAGGGGAAGAAGGTGGCACCTGCCCCTTCTGTGGCCAAGAAACATGAGGCCAAAAAAGTAGTCAACCCCCTGTTTGAGAAGAGGCCAAAGAACTATGGCATCGGTAAGTAGCCATAGTCCGTTTGGGGAGAACTGGGGATGGTAATGGTGCAGATGATGCAAACGAGTATTTGCTATCTTAACAATAATGATGACAATTTCCCACCAAGATCGCTGATGCACTTTTAGATTCATTGAGAACAGGCTTTGCCTCAATGTCAGTCTAAACATTTGTTTTGCCTTGTCCCACAGGCCAAGATATCCAGCCAAAGCGTGACTTGACGCGCTTTGTGAAATGGCCTCGTTATATCCGCCTGCAGAGGCAACGCTCCATCCTCTACAAGCGTCTGAAGGTTCCCCCTGCAATCAACCAGTTCACCCAGGCTCTGGACCGCCAGACCGGTAAGTTTCAAGGGTTGCATTTAAGGGAGTTCCTTTTGGCAGAAAGCAGTAGTATTACAAGGATGGCTTGTAATGTGGCGTTGCAAATGATGTGAAAGAATATTTGCTATCTGAATAGCCTTGCTGACATTCCACCAAGATCACTGATGCATTTATGGGAAATACTGCTCACTTGCAATGCTATAGAATAAAAGTTTAATGTAATGTACTGTGTTCCTCTTCAGCCACACAGCTGTTCAAGCTGGCCCACAAGTACAGGCCAGAGACCAAGCAGGAGAAGAAGCAGAGGCTGCTGGCCCGGGCTGAACAGAAGGCTGCTGGAAAGGGAGATACGCCTACCAAGAGGCCCCCGGTCCTCCGTGCAGGTGAGCAGATAACTACAAGATGTAGAATGTGATTATATTAAAGTCTGTTTATTAGTTACACTAAGAACCCTCTGAAGTTATTAGTGTAATCTTATCCAACTTGGCCTGAATGCAGTGATGACTTGAATTTCTTCACCTGAAACACACCGTGATGTTTTCTTGAGCTTTTTAACCCTGAGCATTGGCCAAAACGACAAGTGGTTTTTTTTTTTTTTTAGGGAAGGACAGTTGCTAATTAGAAGTTGATTAAAAATGTTCCCTTCTCTACAGGCGTGAACACCGTCACCTCTCTGGTGGAGAGCAAGAAGGCCCAGCTGGTTATCATTGCCCACGATGTGGATCCAATTGAGGTAACGGTCACATTACCTTCGGCAGCAGGGGAACTTGCCACATACAGTTCAGTGTATGAAGTGGTCACTGGCAATGATGTTTGAATTTCTTCACCTGAATCCTCTATGTGGATCAAACACACGAGCTTTTTAACCCTGAGCAAAGACCACAGACCAAACATACATGTTTTGACTACAACATTTATTGTGGGCATTACTTTGGTCAGATTCAATAGTTTCCTCTGGAATTTCAAAATTTAGATGTTTTCCTGTAATATATATTCTCCTGTGGTTCCCCTGCTTTTCTAGCTCGTTGTCTTCCTGCCTGCTCTGTGCCGCAAGATGGGCGTCCCATACTGCATCGTCAAGGGCAAGGCTAGACTGGGCAGGCTGGTGCACAGAAAGACATGCACTTCAGTTGCTTTCACACAGACCAACCCGTAAGTATGCTGTTCTGTCCAATAGTGACACAGTGTCAGTTTTCTGACTAGTGACAGTCGGGATCTTAAAGGCTAAATGTATTTTGGTAACCTTTTTAATGTAAAATGGGATGGGATCAGAATGGTCATAAAACCAAAGTTTAGGCAAATTTCAGACTTGATTATTTTATTTTTTAAACCAGTTTTAAATCCGTAAGTCTTGTAGCTCCTTCTCTTAATAGTCAGCACTGTATTAACTTCCTTTGTTCCTTCCTAGTGAGGATAAAGGTGCACTTGCCAAGCTTGTGGAAGCCATCAAGACCAACTACAATGACAGATATGAGGAGGTGAGCGTTCATTGTAGCTTCTCAAATGATCTCCGCAAATACAATTACACATTGATACCAAAGAACAAATCGCACCATTTTAACACTGTTAAAACTTGTTTTCCAGATCCGTCGTCACTGGGGAGGCGGCATCATGGGCCCCAAATCCACAGCCCGCATCACCAAGCTGGAGAAGGCAAAGGCCAAGGAACTGGCCACCAAGCTTGGTTAAACTGTTTGGAATAAAAAAAATGTATGTCCTTTATAGAGCCTGTTGTGGGTTTTTTTTTATTGTAACTGAATGTTTTTTGGAGTGGATCAAAACATGTATTTAATCTACCTGATCACTGGAGTAAACCATAAATCTTTGAATACTGGAAATGAACGGTCTCACGTAAACTCATTAATGGTAACAGCTTTCAGAGTCTGGAGCTCTATGAACCCTGAATTGATCACTCAAGTGACATGATTATCAGTCTAATGGCTTATTTTAAATTAAAGTGCACTGTGAAATGTTACAAAACTGCTACGGCAGTAACAACTTGACTGATGGGTTTAGAACACGTATGGAGAAGGCAACCTCTTCTGTTCCCTTTGAGACCCTGAGTGTTCATCACCTCTTGGAACAGTTAGAAACATGTTCATATAAAGACAAAAGAATGCAAGTGTGCACAAAGTTAATGTACATTTATTAATGACGCAGTAGAATAATCCAGCAAAATACATGTCATTGAATGTTTGCAGCAGGCTGGAGCTGATCAAATATGAATCCGTGCATCAGGTGTGACTTAAACATTTCAGACAGTTTTCGTGTGTAACAGCTTCACACAACCTTTTTAATAAACTTTGCAAACCACATGTAGGAGGTAGCTGCACATAAGCCATACCTAAGAGGGGGAAAAAGTGATGAATTAAGTAAATATATTAACAGGACAGATTATTTACAGTATAAAAGCATCCAAGCAGCTTTAGAGACAATTTATATAAGAAGTGTAGTTCATTGAGAAAGGAAGCTGCCACCTACCATGTGATTATGTACTGCATGTGTTCATTCCTCAAAGTGATTCTGGTCTGTCCACCTATTGGTCCGCCAGGAATGGTGCTCGCTGTGTGACACAAGACACTTATTTACTCCATGATTTGACATCTTTATTTATGTAAGCGGGTTTAGCTGTTCTCTTTTCTGCACACCTGTAGAATAATTCTCAAGTGTGGGAGCCAGTCGTATATTTGATGTGATATTCACTGATGCAGTAGAGTCAGAGAGCATCGTGGGATTTGTTGTTCACGAGACTTCTTACCGAAGTCGGCGTCAATGAAGATGGGCTCCGCTCCCGTGAGTTCGGACATGGCCTCCAGGTCTCTGTAATGCCAGCGGTTTCTCTCCACATCATTGTTGGGTACGAAGGGTTTGCGCGTCTCCGTCAGCCTTACGACCCCAACCACCTCTACTTCACCCTCCACCTGCACAGAAACAATATCACATTTAGTTCAATAAATAAATCTGAACCAGCTGCAAAGGGATACATATGCAAGGATGGCTGAGGGAAGTTACCTATAATATAAATGGTTTTGTGAGGTTGGTTATAACTTTAAACACAACATAGAAAAGTTACCATGCCTGATCTCTCTGCGATCGAGTTGCATTGTGGGTAATGATGTTGACAAGAAAGAGGAATTGTGTGGAATAAAAAGGATGATATCTCTGGATGTGCTGCATACATTTTTATACTTCTTTCGGTCCATTGTGAGTCCGACTGCTAAATTGGTGGAGTACTCTTAATAAAATCATCTGAAATACCAACCTGCCCCTTCACCCTGGTCTCTGGTCTTATCTTCTGCCTCGGGACGTATCCTCTGTTCACCAGAATCGTGATGCTGCAGGTGAAGGTGGCAGAGATCAGAGAGCGTTGGATGTAAAACGATGCAGTATTTTCACTGCAGCGGTGTCTTACCCGAGGTCGGTACAGCAGAACGGAGTGATGACGTTGGCGCCGGTCTCCCCGCTTGACGACAGGCTGCCCGCCTCTCTGGCCTCTCTCTCGGGGTCGACCGGCGAGCGGGGCAGAACGTACAGCTCCTGCGAGTGGTCGTACTGTCCACGCACTCTCACCCTTCTGTACTCTAGGCTGTTCAACTCACAGGGACTAGGACCCAGGGAGGAAAAATGACAATTGTTTGTAATTTCCAGTGTCGGAGCTTCTTTAATTGTGGATTATGTGTGCATGTTAAGTTGCTAAAGGGCATTTTATCAAGGAAAAACACATCAGTGCTCGCTGCCACATATTATCTATCTATATCTCTGTTTATCTGGAAAATATAGCTTTTGGGATCACTTATGTGCACTTCTGTAAATATTATATTATATTTTGCACTTCTGATTAGAAGCTAAGAACATTTCATTGGCTTTGAACCTGTACTCTGCACAATGACAATAAAGTTGAATCTAATCTAATCTTTAACTATGTTTCTTTTTTGAGTGTATTGCTCTAGCGTGCACTGACATTTCCTCAAACAAATGACTTTTCCACCATTTTATTGATCATTATTTTGGACGTTTGTCTAAAGTCAAGCCCTCGACATGTTGTACTTTATTTTTTACTGTATTTTCACGATCGTGAAGCGGTTGTGAGCACAAATCACGTTGCTCATGCCAACAACGATAAAAGGTCCCAGATTAAATACCTTTTATTAGTTTACACACTAAAATAATTCAAGAACTTAAACCAACCTGCATATTTCTTAAAATGCATCATCTGCTTCATAAAGCAGGAGGGGATGTGGCTGCGTTCAGTTCGTCTTCGTGTGTGTGGGAAAAACAGAAAATGTAAATGTACTTACTCACGCGGAAGAGGAATGGGTTCTGCGGTGGTGAGTCTCCTCAGATCGTCAATCAGCTGCATTTTCCACTGACGCCGTTTCACCTTCACAGAAACAAAAGAATCACAGTCCATCCCAAAAAAAAAAAAAAAGTCCCATCAGCTAATTTGGTTTTATGTGGCAGCACAAAGTAACGGACGTGTACCTGCCATGTGCCAAGACCAAAGGTGGTGGCAGGGATGAGCAGCAGGAACCATTTGAGGAAGGAATCTTCTCCTTTCTCCGCTGTGGCAGTTGTGGAGCTGGTAATGCACCTGCCTGGGAATTTAACACACAGGTTGTTACACAATTACATTTGTTTAGCCGGCAAATTTGATAAGAGAAGGGCCAAAATGTGGAGTTTGTACGGTTCAGTCTGAAACACTGCTACTGTTTATACATGTTTCACAAGTATTTTAATTCGTTTCCCATAATTTTCACCAATCTAAAGAAACTCTTATATTGTACATTTAACTATACTGTTAGCCAAATACCAAATCAACAATCTCCCCAGTTGTGTCTTCGCTTTCTCTACATTAGTATACGTACTAACTTAGTATACTTGCCTTTGACTAATTTGCTTTAAAAGAATCAAACATTTTTCTGTGCATTTGGGAGTTTTGAAAAGAATGTGCAGTTTTCTTCTTTTTTTTACCATCTGCACGTTTGAAGAGTGGCCGTCTGTGCAGCAGGAGGGTCCTCTTGGTGTAAACGACGTGCGTCTGCAACGACAGAGAACCTCCTGAAAACCTGCCAGCGCTGACAGGTGACATTCACAACACAGGGAAGTTTCTTGGGGGATTTTACAAACGCAGATTTGAAAGATACAACACGTAACGTACCTGTGTTTTTAGTGTCGTGAGCGCCCTGGTGGAATACACCAGCGCTGATTTCAGAGAAGCCATGGGGAATTAAAACGTCAACGAAAAAGATGTAAGAAAAAGACGAGTCCGACCGGCGACATTACAGATACATAACTTATCAGGCGGGGAGGGGGACTGCTTCTGGTGTTACTCCTTCCGGTTTGGCGACGCTCCGCCTACCTCATGTTTAACCCACGTGCGTACAGGAATATGTTGATATTTTTCTGTCAGTAAGTTCGTGTCTTGATTTGTCCGTTTTAGCCGGATTTCAAGGTTAATTTGTCGACATGGACCTCGCATCCAAGGACTCGTACATTCAAAAGCTCACGAGTAAAGTCTTGCAACGAGACCAGGAGCCCAAGAAGAGACCGTTCGGTACGTTAATGTTAGCTAACTGTTTAAGCTAATTCACACCGTACTCTGGGTAACGCGTAGCCTTTTACTGTTACTGAACATATGAGTACTTTTATAGATCATCAGTGTTGGTGTTTTTGGAAAGCATCTAAAAGGGTGTCATTAAACGTCTGGCTGTTACTGCACTTGACCAAAGGAGGCGCTACACAGTTTAAAAAGCAGGAGATCTTTATCATATCGTGAAATAAAGGATTAAAAAAAGAACAGAAGTAACAGATCTACAACGATAATCAAAATAATCGTTATTTGCATCCTTAAACAGAAGAAATTGGGAGAAAGGTTCACAAGTTTGACACGTTTTAACAGATTTTACTGACTCAAACACCTTCAAATTATTGTATATACTGGTGTATACTTGAAACAACATCGTTTGTGTGTTTATAGCTATATAACTTCATCACTCCCTGAGGGGAAGTGTTGCCCACAATATCAGCAGTTCTGGGCTTTTATTTCTTCGGAAATGAGGAAGTAAGATGACCGTGAGCTTGTTGTTACAGAAAATCTTCAGATGTCAACTTTTTCTTTCTGGTCTGTGGCTTTGCCTTAGCAAGTTTAAGTTCCTAGTTTGGTTTGGTGTTGAATATATGTGATCAATAATACACGTGCTGTGTTTCTTTTTCTTTCTGCGTGTAGCATATTTCAAGGCTAAAGGTGACACTGGTCCTCCAAAGAAGAAGAAAAAGTGCAAAAAAAAGCATTTTAAAGAAAAGGAGGGCAACGAGAAGAAACCTACTCCCAGTTCTCAACAAAAACCTTCGCCCTCTACCGCAGCACAGAAAAGCCAAGCGGCAAAACTGAACGGGCCCAAAACTCCGAGCGAAAATGGAGCACAGCCGTCTAAAGGTACCGTAAGTGTATCCAAGTTGTGCAATGCTACGTATCAGTGTGTCCACCTGTCTGAGAGGGGATTAGACTTTCATGTTTTCACTCAACATGTACATCTGTTCTTGTTATTAAAATGTTAATGTTTCTACAGTCACATTTTATTCTGTTTTCTTTTTGTTTCTTGAAGGAGGAAACGTAGAGTCCAGCTTCTCCACAGTAGATGTACTACGCAAAAGACTACATGAAAAGATCGAAGAGTCCAGAGGGCAGGTATGCAGTATTTAAAAGATGGTGCAGACAATGAAAGAAAACCACACGGAGGATTATTAATGCCAGAAGGAGGCTGTTTTATGATCCTTGTGCTCCGTTTCTGATGCTAATTAGAAATAAGTGCAGACTTGGAGAGGACATGTAACCTCAAAAACAATTAAGGAAATGTTTGGTTTGGGTTTGTTTATTTTGTAGTTTATTATTGGTGCTGTTGGTAGTTAAACACTTGGCTAAGTGGCTGTAAGACTGACATGTTACACTCCTCTTTTATCAGGGAGCTCCAAAGGATGCATTGTCAGAGGCTGTCCAGGCAAAACGAGCCAAACGAAAGCTGGAACGGGAGCGCAAGAAGAGGAAGAGGAAAGAGTTTCGCATGAAGAAACTGGCCGAGCAAAGCGGCCAGGAAGAGCAGCCGGAGATCAAACAGGAAGAAGAGCGCGCCCCTGCTGCAAGCAAACGAAACGAAGCTGCCATCATCTTCAACAAGGTGGAGGTGGTGGAGGAGGGGTACGTAGACAAAATGCAGAAAAAGAAGAACAAGCAGCGCAGTGTGAAGGGCCAGTTAACACCGCTGACGGGGAAGAACTACAAGCAGCTGCTCGGTCGCGTGGAGGCCCGCAAAGCAAAGCTAGAAAAGCTGAGGGAGAAAGATGAGGGGAAGGCCCGAGAAATGGAAGAGAAGATGAAGTGGACCAACGTGCTTTACAAGGCGGAGGGCATCAAAATTAAAGACGACGAGAACATGCTGCGCAGCTCGTTGAAGAAGAAGGAGAAGAGGCACGTCCAGATGAAGAAGAACTGGGACAATCGCAGTGAGAGCATCGTGGAGAAGATGCAGAAGCGTCAGGACAAGAGAAAAAAGAACCTCCAGAAACGCAAGCAGGTCAAAACGGAGAAGAAGAAGGACAGGGCGCGGAAGAGAGGCAGAGTGCTGCCTGAGGACTTGAAAAAAGCTGCAGTTTAGAGGAAGTTAATGTGCGTTGTGTTGGTTTTATGACGAGACAACATAGGCGATGTCTAAATAAGTAAATCAGTGTAATCTTTATGGCAGTATGATTTATTTATCTACTGCTGCTGCATGTATTGTACCTTCATTCCTGTGAAGGAGTAATATGTGTTATTGTCAATAAAATGTGATCCTTCATTTTGATGGACATGACTGACGACCTCTCTTGTAGATTTAATTTGTTTATTTTACCAAATATCAAACCTGGCTCACTTATAGCATTTGTATTGTACATTTGGTGCCTGCGCTGGTTGTATTTGATATTTGTGTGTTTAGCGGTGCTAGCTAACTGTTTCCCACAAACGTTGCCCTCTAACCCAGCCATTCTCAACCAGTGGGCCGCGGCCCGGTGGTGGGCCTCAGAGCACCACCTAGTGGGCCACTGAGGCCAAATGGTTAGATTAAAAATTTTAAAATGTACAAAGCTAGTTTTTTTTAAATCTAAGTGTGCTCAAGCATTCACATAAATTAAAAACCGGCAACTTAAAATGCGTAATTTAGTTTTGTCAGCTAATTTTATCACCAGCTACTCATGACAAAGGTGTTTTGCTGCTGTTAGCTAGCTAATGTTTCCTCGGATGCAGATACAAAACTTTTTTTTTTTTACAAAACATAAAACGTTTTTTGTCCTGTCAAATGAGGAGGTAAAACCACCAAAGCTCCAGAAATACGTTTTATTTTGTTTTGTTCTTAATTAATTGGGAAGGGTTTTTTTTAAAAAACAGAAGTGGGCCTTATATTACAGAAAGATTGAGGACGCCTGTTCTAACCGACGGCTACGTACGTACTCACAGATCTAGAGTTACATCCAAGTAACTGCTGCTTCTCGCTCCGCCCAGGCAGGAAGTAGAAATGTAAACACAAGGAGGTTGAAGGGTAAGTACGAGCACTCTGACTTCTTCGCCTCACTAGTACTTTTAACATAAAAAGCCCCAGACGACACATTTGGAGATACTTTTATTGCACCATCGTCTGTCCAGTTGGGATTACTGACGGGTGATTAAGCATGCGCGCGCCTCTCTGAAGCGACGATCATCCATTGATGGCAATAATCGGGAATCTTTCCACACACTTGACTGTGATTCGTCAGAACTCATTAATACACCATCACAAGGTGAGCGCAGCTGTTCTTCACCGGAGAGACACTTGTATAATGCGACGTTTGGCGTACTTAAAAATGTGCTCTTATTTCAGATAATCATGGCAAGACGACTTCATGCACGCAGAACAGACGGTGTCGATAAAAACGTTTGGTAAGTGATCATATTGAGACCATTAGAGGACACGGGTTGTATAGTTTATGATTAAATCAGTCCGAAAGCAATTGTGCTGGCTAGCGGAAGTTAAACCACTTAGTAAGCCTTTCATAATGTCACACATTTCGATTTGGAGAGGAACACTTTGATCAGTCTCTTTTGGCTGCAGTTCCCTGTCAGTACTTTTCATTTTTCATCCATGTTCCTGCTTGGATTGGCTCTTACACCTGCCCTGTGCCCGTTTTATTACCGTCCATAACCGCAATATAACCATCTGATTGGTGGAGCACGGGGGAGGTAAACAGTACACTTTTTATATTAAATAAAAGATTCACACAAATGTGAGTCGTTACTGAGGAACGAACCAGGGACGACCTAATAATGAATGAAGTGTTAATAGCACTTTAATAATGTTTTCCAGAAAAATAAGCGTTTAAAAGTGTAATGTATTTGTTTCCTACTCACTTGTGTATAAATTAAATGTTCAATATTTCGATTTTATGGGATGGGGGGAGGTTGTTTTAATTCTAACTGATGTTAGAACCCGTTTGTCTGACCTGTTTTGCACCAACAGGGTTGAATTCACACAACTGGCAGCAGACTGCAAAGCAGTGAACCTTGGACAGGGATTTCCCGACTTCTCCCCTCCCAAGTTTGTCCAGGAGGCTTTCTGTAAAGCTGTGAGTGGAGGACCCTTAATGCACCAGTATACCCGTGCTTTTGTAAGTGTAACTGGACAATTGGGACGAGTTTTCTTCTGTGGATATGACATAAGCAGTCTTATTTTTAGTTCATTTCAGAATGAGTAAAAAACAGCACCTTATGTTTCATGTCATTTCTTTCCTCAGGGTCACCCCCCTCTTGTAAAAAGTCTGGCTAAATTCTTCAGTAGGGTTGTGGGACATGAGATTGATCCTCTCGAAGACATCCTGGTCACAGTTGGAGCTTATCAGGCTCTCTTCTGTGCTTTTCAGGCTCTGATTGATGAAGGCGACGAGGTACGGAAATCCACGTATGGTTTAATATACGATAAAACTCCACCTCCTGGTGCTCAGCACAAGTTAAGGAACATTAAGAAGTGAAGAAAAGTAGTGCCATAAGCCACAGGTTTAGTTTTTTTTATCTTCAGTAGAGTAAAGTGTGTTAAAGTACTACATACTGCAGTTTCAGTTACCCAGTTTTGTGGTTAATGCTTAAAAAAAAAAAAAAAAAAAAAAAAGAACAGACAGAAATGTGTCTTTCAGGTCATAATTATCGAGCCATTCTTTGACTGCTACCAGCCGATGGTGCAGATGGTTGGAGGAAAGGCCGTGTATGTGCCTCTGAGGCCGGTGAGCGGTTTACCTGCTACACAGAATATAGTTACAGAGCATCTTTCAACAGTTTCATGTACTTAAGTGTACATCAACATTTCTTTTCTTTTTTTGTTGAACCGCAGAAAGTCGAGGGTGGCGCCGTCCTGTCAAGTGCAGACTGGGTTCTGTCTGCTGAGGAGCTGGCCAGTAAATTCACTCCACGCACAAAAGCCATCGTTATCAACACACCCAACAACCCTTTGGGGAAGGTACGACCGTGGAAAAATGAATGCATTCTATTTGTTAAAGTGTTTAACGTATTGAATTGTTCCAGTGGATCTAATGTCCTGGACTTCCTGTACACGAACACCCGTCACACACCCGTGTCCATTACAGGTTTACAAGACGGAAGAGCTCCAAATGATTGCTGATCTGTGCATCAAACGTGACGTCCTGTGCATCAGCGATGAGGTGTACGAGTGGCTGACTTATGACGGAGCCAAGCATGTGAAGATAGGTGAGATACAGCCAGTGCTCAACAGAATGCACGAAATGTGTTAAGGTGCATTATTAATATAGTAATTATATGAATGCGTTGACAGCCAGCCTTCCTGGGATGTGGGATCGAACCATCACTGTTGGCAGTGGTGGAAAGACCTTTAGTGCCACTGGCTGGAAGGTAATACCCAGATTGTCTGAGTATGTGTTCTTCTTGACTTGTTGTTATGATAACCTGTTTGTTTCTTCACAGGTTGGCTGGGCCATCAGCTCTGGGCACATCATGAAACACATGAAAACCATCCATCAGAACACTGTTTACCACTGTCCTACAGCTGCTCAGGTAAACGCATCATTCCTTGAGCGTGTCCGGCGCCGTTTCTAGAAATAATACATGGTGTCTTTGTCTTCTCTCAGAAGAGGCCCCACATACGGTAACAAACTTGGTTGCTCCTCTAGAATTGATTAGTAGTGCTGCGCTATTATGGCCACAATCCAGGAACCTTTATTTTGAAAACTAGCCTCATTACCAAAGCTTAAAAAATTATTTGCTTATCGTCTAAAACATTTACATTTTATTTGATGGTGTGGCTATTGTTACTGAAATTGTTAGAAAGCAAGACCATAAAAGATTAATCAGCAAAATAAACATGATCTCTACAGTTTAATTTAAGTGATTTTGTAGTTCTTATCTAAAACAATTAAGAATGTACAAGCAACTTGACCGACAACTTTTCTACCATATGGAAATGTTAAGTTTTTATTTTTGCTTTATCAAATCTACAGATGTTGTCATTTCAACTTAACTCACACCTGTGAAACCTTTTGTTGTTTTCATCCCTTCCTGCCTTCAACAGGAGGCAGTAGCTCAGGGATTTGAGAGAGAATACGAGCTGTTTGGGACTCCAGAGAGCTACTTCCAGCAGCTGCCTGCGATGCTGCACCACAAGAGAAGGAAGCTGGCCTCGTGTCTGGAGAGTGTGGGTTTGCAGCCCATCATGCCAGAGGGAGGCTATTTTATGATCACAGACATCTCTTCTGTCAGTGAGTGAAGAGCAAACTGTTTTTTTTATTGCATAAAAAAAACCCCACTTCTTTTATGTTTATTAGTCTAATTAAGGTTTACCTCAACTTTCTTTTTTGACAGAGGTGGACTTCAAGGACCAGAGCACTGTGGACGAACCTTATGACTTCAAATTTGTTAAATGGCTAACTAAAGAGAAGGTAAATAATAAACACTCATTTAATACTTATTGGATTTTATTTAAGATGGATAACAAGAGTTGTAGTTTGTTTTGTTAGTGTTTTTGTGCGACATTGAATTTTGTGTTATGTTGATGTATTTAGAATACAGTGTTTGTGATTTTCTGATTTCTTTATATATAGTTTGGCATTTTCTTTCTTGCAGGGTTTGGCAACAATCCCCGTTTCTGCATTCTACAGCCCAGAGCACAGCAAGGAGTTTGACAAATACATCAGATTCTGTTTTGTCAAGGTAAACCTAACTAACAGAAGAGAATTAGATCCTTCTCACTCTGTTGCTCTTTGTCAGTCCTTCTCACTCACACCCACTCTCTTTGCCTAACAGGAGGACTCCACTCTGGATGCAGCTGAAGACATCTTGAAGAAGTGGAGTCAGGGGCAGTAAAGTCGCCCACGATGGGAATCATTATCCGTCCAATTAGATTTCAACAGGCTACTTAAGCTGGCCTGATTTGCCTCCTCAGTTAAGACGAGCCATACTGAGTGCTTGTGTGTTTGCATCCCAGTTGGAGTACTTGAAAGAAGGCACACGTCCACTTTTTGTTTGTCCTTATACTGCAATTGTGAAAACACTCAAAAGATTATTTTGAATGTTCAAATGATTTCAAACAGAAACTGTGAAAGAAATATTTTTTTAATATTGTAACTATTTCTCAGTAATTCAAAAGGATATATTTAGTTGGTTTTATAACTTAATGTTGTACTTCTACTACTGCATGTACTGCAGAGATATTTGTCCTGAATCAAACTCGTAAAAAGTTAAATAAAGCTTTAAATGAATCTACATGTTCTCTTTTTCAGTGTTACTCTATTCTATTAATAGCAAAGTAGTTGTGGAGAAGATAATTTGCATGAATTCTTAAATTTTTATGCCAAAAATAAAAAGCTAAACCAAATCTGTTACCTTAGAAGAAACCATGGAAACCATACAGTATCAGTCAAAAGTTTGGACACACTTTGACTGGTAAGTCAAGTTGGGCATTTTAGTTTTTGAACTAAATGTTAACACTTACATTGCACATTTTATTTTATGACCTACAAACATTTACGTTTACAGAACAGAAAACAGGAAAAAATGATTTGCTAACTGATAATAAATATATAATAAAATAAATAAATCTCACCCTGATCAAAAATCAATGTAAGCCAAATTTGTAGTGTTGACGTTTGATTTTGAATCAAGTAGAAATGCCCATTGCCTGTTTTTGTACTTTAGGCAGTCTTACTTTTATAAAATAATAAAAAGAAGACAGTTCAGTCAAATCAAATGATCACCTTCTAGTGGAAATTGAAGTTTCTCACGTTTCATTTGAAACGTATGATATATTCTGGGGTTTTAATTAAAGTAAAAAGGGACAAAACAAATGATATAAACAAATTCATAACTATGAATTCCTTGTTGCGTGTTAAGAAATCACAGCAGATCAATAAACCCTTCGGCTTTTATCAGGCAGGACAAACAGACCTTTACTTTGAAACGTGGGTGGCAACCCGGAAGTAAATAAACTTCACGTGTTGATCCGTGTAAAAATGTCCATTGGTGTTGCAATGAAAAGACCCAAAATTGTGTCCTCTGAGGTACTATTACATTATTTATTTACATATAAAGGACATCGTATTTTTCTGTACATCACTTGTAATGTGTTTCTTGATTTTTACAGCCCGAGGAGAGGGTGGACTGGAAGAAAAGGAAAGCAGAAAGTGAGTAAACAGCTAGCGTTAGCTGCGTTTAGCTAAGATGTTTCAGCTGCGTGCCTTTCAGTTTGAGTTGGTACTTGGGTCTTTATACGCTCTTTATTCGCTTTAACGCTACGTTTAAGTGCTTCAAAGTTTCTTTATCCTAGAATGAATGTTTGTTTTTTTCACGACTTTCAGAACCTCCCGTGGGATACGTATATAAATCTAAGGAGTCACAAGATAAATAAAGGATTCAGAGACATTTTATTTTGTTTATTTAATGGCATGGTCCATTAATAGATATTCAGTTTACTATCGTATAAGAAAAGGTGCTAAATAAATAAAGTTATTATTATTTCTACTTGGAAAAAATATTAAATGATTAATCCATTAATTTTATGCTGATCAACTAGTTGACTAATTGGCTAATTGTTTCATAAATCATGCTTTGGTTGTTGAACTGCTAGTAAACTTAGATCACATGGAGATATTGACTCATTTTAAGGGGTCACAAAGACCATCAATTTTGGTATCTGCGGTCTGTCTACGTACATTTTCTTACCAATGTAATTGATTTTTTCTCAATAACAGTAAAAGAGGCCGAGAAGCAAAGGAAAGAGGCAAAGCTGATCAAACAGCTGGAAAAGCAGAAACGGAAAGAAGCCAAAGAGAGAGAGAAACTTCAGCAAAGCCAAAACAAAAAAGGTAACCATACTGTCATTTCATAGATTTCTGTCAGCCCATACGCGTGTGAACAGAGCACCTTGTAATAATGTGTGATCTGTACATGTGTCTCTTAGGTCGGGCTTACACAGTGACTGTGGCCCTGCCAGGTTCTGTCCTGGATAACGCTCAGTCCACTGAACTTCGCACATACCTGGCCGGACAGATCGCCCGCGCCTGTGTCGTGTTCTGTGTTGATGAGATTGTAGTGTTTGATGAACAAGGGGAAGATGTCAAGTAGGTTAACTGAAGAGGCACTATATGTTTGGTGAAACACTCCCTAAACCACCAGAAACCTAAGAGAAAATATTTAGCTTTGTCCTTTGTCCCACAGGAGCGTTGAAGGAGAGTTTAAAGGCGTTGGGAAGAAAGGACATGCTTGTATTCAGCTTGCCAGAATACTTCAGTACCTGGAATGTCCCCAGTAAGTAGGAAACGTATTATAGTCTGATCCCCAGTATCAGCCCATTTGATCAGATTGTGATTGCAGCTTTTCTTCTCCACCAGGTATCTGCGCAAGTGGTTTTTCCCAAAGCATCAAGATTTACAGTACGCAGGTATTGGTCCAAATTTCCTTTCCTTCTGTAACCCCCCCTTGTCACCAATAAAAGTATGCCAAATTACATATTGGATGTACAGACCATCACAATATCAATGGTTTACTTTGATACTGAGGAAAACTTAAAAAACTTTGTTCTGTACTTTTAAGGAGCATCTTTATTTGTAACCTCTAAACAGATTTATGGATGTTAATTAGTGATAAATGTCTGAAATAATGATGTCCTCAAAGTGTAAATCTAAAAAAATGTGTAATAATGCACCAATGATTTTAAAGTACCTCAGTTGCCTCCGTGAGCTTTGCCACTGCTGCAGCTCTAACTGCTGACCATGTTGATAAGGGGACCAAACGACAATAACCAACTTCCCGTTGCATTTAGAACACCAGCATCACAAATTACATTGTAATACCAGAGATGAACAGGCCCAAAAGAAAACACATTTTTAGAAGTTCTTGGTGTTTTTTTCTACCAGGTTTGCTTAACCCTTTAGACAGTCCGCACCACATGAGGATAGATGATGAATCCGAATACCGGGAAGGAATAGTCCTCGACAGGCCGAACAAACAAGGAAAGGGTTCATTGGTCAACTGTGGAATGAGAAAGGTGAGCTCGTCGTCGTGATGTGGACACTATGATCAAGGTGTTTGGTGGCATTTACAAAAGAGTGTAAACTGTAGGACTGCATCTAACAATTACTTTCATTCTGATTAATCTACCAGGTCTTCCCTAGATTAATTGATTATAACATTTTCAGAAAATAGTTATCTTTAAAACTTTCCCAGAGCTCAAGGCGATGTCTACAAATGTCTTGTTTTGGCGAACCAACATTCCAAAATGCAAATATATTCAGTTGTCTATCATCGAAGACAAAGAAATGACACCAGTAAGAGGCTGGAACCAGTGAATGTTTGCCCACAAAATGACCCAAACAATTATCAAGATTGTTGCCAATAATTCTTTACTTATTTGTAATAATGTTTGAGCTCTAATAGACTGAATTATGTCCATCTGCTCCCACAGGATGTTCGCATTGACAAACAGCTGCAGTCTGGACTGCGAGTCACAGTACAGCTCAATAAGACACAGAATCAAGGTAATGTTGCCCACCAGACTGTGACCCTTTTAATGTTTTACATGGGTGTTTTCTCTGAGAAAAGATTCCACAGATTAGCTCATCGTTTGTTTGTGTGTGTGTCCAACTGTTTGCCCATCATCCTCAGAGAGCAAAGTGTGTAAAGGTGTGGTGGTGGCTCCTCACGTGCCCAGGACTGAAGGAGGTCTCTACTGGGGTTACAGTGTCCGGCTGGCATCTTGTCTCAGTATGTTCCCTTTGCTCACAACACACTCTTGCATAATTAACCTTGGAGGATTAAGAGCAGAATAGCACTTTGCTGTAGTAAATTGTATAAGAATCCAGGCGTGGTCGGGCTGTGACCGTTGCATCCTTGTTGCTGTCGGTTTGTCAATGCAGGTGCGGTTTTCACAGAAAGTCCATATGAAGAAGGATACGATCTGACTATTGGCACATCAGAGAGAGGCGGCAACGTAGATCAAACGACACTGTCACCATTCAAGTAGGTTTAGAGCCAAAAAGATGGGAGGGAAAGTTGGAGAACCTTTTAATCAGACATGTTTGCGGCATGGCCCTGGCAGTTGCTTGCATGGCTTGTAATGCCGTTAATGTTATTGTATCATTTAGTTTTATTAATTTAAACTCCCCTTTTTGTCCACCCTTTAGGCATCTGTTGGTAGTCTTTGGAGGTCTTCAGGGGTTGGAGGCCAGTGTAGATACTGACCCAAACCTGGATGTGACTGACCCCAGTGTTTTATTTGACCTTTACCTCAACACATGCCCCAGTCAGGGCAGCAGGACCATTCGCACAGAGGTGAGGGCATTATTGTATATGACACATTAGTTGAATCACCAAGCATCATGTGACAGGATACATTTCTACTCTTCGTATAAGCAGTTTGGATTCAACTTGGCTGTTGTGCTCACCAACACGGGGCAGTCATTTCCTTTTTTCTATTTTCTTTTCAACAGGAGGCCATCTTGGTTTCCATGGCAGGGCTGAGACAGAAGATCACAGCTGCATTTTCAGATGTTTCCAATGGTTTATTAAAGAGTTAGTGATGTGGAAAGTAAACAAAGACATGCTGGTAGACATTCTATCATCTTCCATAATTTCATAATTCCAATTCCATAATTGGAGCTTTTTTTAGCTTTGCTTACTGTTAAAACCTCACATCATACACATCGGTGCATTGAGTGCAGTCCTCGTAAGATACCTGTCAAATGTCTTTGTTGTGTATTTAGTCTTAACTCTGTATGTCTTTGTTTCTGAATGTCTTAACAAATTGTACATATTTAAATACAGATACTATCCACAGGCTTAAACTGACTGACTGGTATTGTATTTTTCAAAGCTTATAATTAGTTTTCTGATAACAGTACAGAGCCAACACAACGTGGACAAACATATGGCACTGAACTTCGGAGTCAAGTTTTCATCAATAAACACAACAGACGGCGTCAGGTCAAACCCACGCCTGCGCAAAGAGAATCTGCTTTTAGTACAATTTTAAAGATTTTGTAGTACAAGATTACAGGTCTTTACAGATTGAGTCACTTTGCAGTCGTCGTGCATGCTGCATCCATCTTCCCCTTGTATTTTCCCTTAGGCCTGCAGTATTCTGGGTTGTTTGTGGGACTATTAGGTATTATTAGGTACACCTAGTGAAAACTAACACTACCTGATACAGCAGTCCTGCAATAAATCTGACCTTCATGAAGGTTAGAATGTTACGTTTTTGAGGTGCTTCCACGTTTTGGTCATTTTGTGGCCCGCAGTCTGTGGTGCTGTGAGTTGCAGTCACGGGTGTCAATACTTAATCAACCCTCATTGATATAAATTGGGTGGACAAAATTATATTTTGCTTCATATCCATAAAATTAGTATTAACTGCCACTGACTGATTACTATAAATTCAGCAGACAATAAAATTTTGGTAAAGTAGCGCAACAGTCGATGTGGTTCGTGTATTTTCGTCCTATATTCGTTATTGAGAAATTCAAAGAAGTAAACAATGCAAGCAAATCAAGCACATTGCGAGCGTAGGGATAAGTGTCTCCTGAAGATGAATATTCTTTTTTTTTTTTTTTTTGCAAAAGGCAACACATTTCTAAAAAATTGCACCCATCTCTGCTTCACATTTTGCAATTGAGTTTTTTGATAATCGTGCGGTCCTATGAGCAACATACTGACACATAACACAACCATGATGCATTCTATGAACTACTTGAACTTAAGATGCATGCGTTGGAATGCCACTGAGGTAAAAAGGTTTAAGTTCATGAGGCAACAGTGTTATGTTCAAAGACTCGTATCATGGAAACATTAAAATCAACACCTATTTCAGGAACAATGTTACAATGAAGTACTAATACCTAATATATTGAGGGTAAATCTGTGTATATGGCGATGTGTATTTGTAGAATAAATTTGGTGCCACATAATTTCTGCAATCTGAATCTGTACCAGTTATTACAAAGAAGAATAACTGATACACATACGGTGTAATTGCTTGTCGCTGTTGAATCAATACAGATGAAATCCCTGAAACTGAAGGTACCGCTGTGCTTCATCCTCAGATTGATGTTTGTAACTATCTGACAATGACACCTGTTAACTAAGGCTGGATTCTGAATCTGAAGCTATTAAACACTGATGCTTTTGGCCGCTATTGAAAGTGAAAATATATGTAGAAATGTTTATATTATTGAAGTTAAGATACTAAAAAAGTACGGTCATGGTATCGGTTCAAGAACTGCTTTGTTGTAGCCAGCCACATTGTTCATATTCTGTGTTATGGCACTCACAATATGTGTTGATTAAATTAGCAGTGTGCTGAATCTGACTGCAAGTACCGTGGAGTATAATCTATAATAAAGAGCTGGTAGAATAGAGTGTTTTGTAGGTCACTTAGTTCTATATAATGAGAATGCTTGCTGATATAATCCCCCCCTCAACATGGGAAACACAAGTGCATTTTCAATACATAACAAAAATATTATAAACGTAAAAATTCATCTTTAAGTTCATTTTCTTTTCTATCTACAAAACCACTTGTCAGATGGCTGCCACGTGTCGATGTGGAAGATACGCAGAGTATTTCAGAAACTTCTTAAAACTGAGATTCTGCGACGGAAAACGTTCCCGCAGAAACATCTCATCAGTCATTTGGTCCGAAAATAATTTTTCCCAAAATATAGTTTTTTCATGTTTATCCTCGTGAACGATTCTTGGAAGTAGCTGTCCTTCGTCGTGCGGACAAATCCAGCCTGCAGCGCTCAGTCAGGCCTCCGTGAGGAGAAATCTCTTCTTGGTCTTCTCACCATTTGGGATGAGTGAAGGTGATGTTGTACTGCTTTGCCCAGCGCGCAAACACGTGTTTCTCTGTTATAAAGCGATGGTGGTTCCCTCTTCGGCCGCCCTCATTCTGCATGTATGTTATACATTCTTCAGGCCCCCTGGGTTTGTAGTAGTGGTAGGGCATCTTCTTGGATCCATTTTTTTTGCTAGAAATATAATGGTTTTAATATTATTAATTAGTTTAACAACCAGTTAATCTGTTATGTTTAAAATGGGGCCACTAATGGGTTGATAGTGTTTTTAAGAGTCTACATAGGTTGATTAGTGCCATCATTATACTCACCCACAGTGGTTGGGTGGAACCATCCCATATACTTTAATATTATCACATATCTCAATGGCTATGACCATGGTGAACCAACCTGTGCTCAACCATGAGTGAGACTTTTGTCTGAGCAGAAAAAAAAAAAAATGGAAACCAGTGTTAGTGTAAATGCCATTTACCCAAAATGAGGCCGATAAACAGTATTCACATTACACCAGCTCCCTACATACTCACCTATCTCGTCCCGTCTCCCTGTGAAACAGATTGTCAAATCTGTGCATCTTGCTGGCTGTGATGCTGAAGCAAGACAAGTTGCTGTAGGTCATGCTGACTCTCTGGATCAACCTGTACAAGGTTCCTTTGGCCTCCTTCCCAATCTTGTTTGGGGGTCCCCAGAAGATGACCACAGGGTTGCTGTCCGGCCGCTGTAGGAACTCATTAGGCCTCCGGACCACCCTGAACACACTGGAGTGGGCCACGACCCTCAGCGAGGTGTGGTTCCCCACATCGGTCTCGTACCCCAGCGTGGGGGCGTCGTTCATACGGATCACACACTCCGTACGGTCTATCTCTTCTCCTGCTCCACTACCCAGGACGTGGCTGGAGCTCGTCACCAGCGCGCAGTTATGACAGCGTAGGGTCATATTCTGAAAAGAAAAGAGCACGTGAAACTTTAAAAGTGAAAGTATTAAAGAGAATTGAGCATGGGTTTGTGGTGACATGCCTCGCCAATAGACTCTTTTCACGGCAGACAGGAGAAACACAGGTACAAGTAATAACATTAACAATGGCTCTGTTCCATTAAGTGTGCCAGTGAGCCATGTCATTGAATGAGCATACACAATACCAGAGACCTGGAACTGGCTCTCCTAAGTGGAAGGCAGCCATCATCAACACTATTAATCCCAGCCTTTCAAGTCAATGTCTGCTGTGAAAAGCGTCTATTATTGGCTCGATTTAAATGACATTTGAATCACCAGAAATGTGGTACACACATTCATGTTGACACTGATTAACTTTTCTAACTGTAGCGCACTCATGAGGTGATCTTTTAATGTGTTCAGCACTTTGGTTTATGACTAACAGGAACAGGAAGCTGTTATCTCTTTCGGAGAGAAACCTCACAGATTCACAGTAACTGATGGTGTGCCACTTCCTTTTGGTATACTTTGGTGCAGTGTTCACAGTACAAGAGTGTTGTGTGTAGTTGACTGACATCCTGTTACATTTAAAGTAACATTTAAACTCCACTGATATGTGTAGTAACAAATCACATGCAAACTATGAAAAGCAGTCCTTGAGTGACAGAAAAACATTGTTTCACTCACAATAACGTGCAGTAATCTAAACATATGTGGATTTTTACATCATCACAGTTCCAGTTGTAACATTTCTGTTTGTGCACAACCTATAAAGCACCTTGTTCCCATAAACGGGCACATAACCCTCTCTCCCGGCCCACTTCTTCAGATCTGTGGTCCTAAGTGCATGATTTGTAGCCACATGGAAGGGAGCATAAACTTCATCAATGACATTATTGGAGCCATACAGGATGAGGAGTGTCATGAGGACGAAGATGGCCGCCAAGATCACCATCCTGTGGCTCTGTTGACCCTGCGGTGCAAACAACAGTGGAAATGTACTTAGTTACTTGAGTATTAATGTTTTTTGCTACTTTATATTTCTATTCCATTACATTTCAGAGAGAACAATGGTACTTTTCGCTCGACTACATTATTTATCAGCTATTGCTATGAGTTACTTTACAAATTTAGATAACAACTGCACCGCCCTTTATCTTAAATGACAGTAAATGAATACTTGTGAGGTTTGGACTATTGGATGGATAAAACAAGCAATATGAAGATGTCACTTTGGGCTCCGGGTAATTGTGATGGATATTTCTCAATACATTCTGATGTTTTACAAACTAAACTACCATTAAAATCCGGAAAATAAGGTGCACATTAATCAATAATGTCTAAATAAATCTATATAAAATATTTCAAAATGAGCTCAACTTCAACCAACCACAAGACAAATGCTGCTTACATATTAACAAGAGTAGTAATAATCAAATAATATTATATATGATAGTATAACAGCCACAGAGAGAGACAGAGGGAGAACTTTTTCTTTTGATAATTAAAGTGCATCTTCTTGATGATATTTATATACATTTTCAATGCAGGAATAGTATTTTTACAGTGTGGCATTAGTACTTTTACTTAAGTACAAGATCGGAATACTTCCACCACTTGTAATCAATAATGACAATTGATCATGCCTGCATGGGTGTAATACTGTTTGCACTAATAATACTGATGATGATGATGATGATTATGATGATGAAGGGCAGAAGGTGCCACACCCTTGAGTCTTACCTTGCCACCAAGCTTGAGCCCCATGCTTTCTGATCAGGCAGTGTACCAGGACACCGGCTGCAGCTGTCTGTCATCATACCTGACAGGAACACACACGCACGCACACACAAATGTATCTCTGATAACTGCGTGCCACTTTGGTCTTTCCAGGTGACACCAAATATTTTATTCAAACGTCGGTAGCTCTTCGCGTGTCAGTGGGGACAACGACGTTTAAATGTTTACTGTTATTTCTCATCTTGATAGATAACGGAATAGCCTAGGCTAATCAAAGTGTCACAGCCAGGTAGCTAGATACATTCTATCTCATACTCACCCAACGCCAAAGACGTGAGGCAGTACGCTGTTATTATTTTCCTTTAAAAAAAAAAAGACCTTCCTACGCAGCCCCCCGCCGCCCATTGTTGACGTACATTTAGTGAGAATAATACAAACAACAACAACGTCTCACTGATATGACTAAGGCCAAAACGCCACGTCAAAGTGGCTTCATTAACACCGGCGTTAGTCCGGTTTACCGTTTCATGGCCTTTGCGGTCCCGATGTTTGACGTCTCCCGCATCCCTCTCGTGCACCATCTGCCTGCGCCACTCGCTGACGTCACCACCACGTCCCTCACTGCAGCACAGTGATGGGCGTCTTGGTTCTGTCCATATCCCTGTACCCTCGCGCACCCCGTGCAAACACGCAAGCTAACAGCGAGCTACAGCGAATTATCTCAAGTGGACGGCTACGTGGCTGTTCCCCCTAAACTTACACAATAACAAATATTTCACCAATTTAAGATGTTATTTTGAGATTTTGGTTTACAATTGGGGGTCTGAAATATTCAATATATATTCAATATCATTTAAGTATTTGATAGGTTTACCCCATATTTAGGGTCAGTTCATGGATTATAACATTTGTGGTTCTCTAATGTTCATGTTCAGGGTACATAAGGGGACTTTTAAGGGGTAAACATATCCTTAAAATCTACAAAATAGCATTACAAGTATCTGTAAATTTGCCTGAATTTTAAATCAAGGTGCTAATCAAGGACTTTTTGCAAGGATTAAGGGAAATTTAAGGGGTAGAAATACCCTTAACAATATATACCCTTACAATTTAACATTATAAATATCTCTTAATTTTTAAAGCATCTGATTATTTCAGTCATGGTGCAAATTCAGGATATTTGTATATAAAGGGGTTATATTTTAATGGATTTTCTGCATCATTTAAGGGGGAAGTGGTAGTCTGATGTTTCACCTTAAGTAAAAAGATAAGGCCCCATTTAAAGTATTAATGGATGGTCAATTGTTTGAATGGATGTTCTGCCTTAAAAGTCCCACTGTACAAATAACACATTAAAACACATTATACTATAATCAGTTCATTTATCCATTAATCATCCCTTTAAAACCAATTAACCGAGTGGGGGTAGACATTAAAACTGAAAATATAAATTGAGTGTAGTCCCTACTAGAGTATGCATGCTAAGTATCAATCAAGCACAGTTGGTACACTCCCACACTGTGCTGAGTCTAATTTAATCAAGTCTAATCCATGTGTGGGTGGGCCATCGATGTGATCTGTAGAGCCTTTATCTGAATTCACATGTGTAGATACACAGAAGTCAAATGGTCCAAGTGGATCGGAGGTAAAAATCCATTCGTCTGCAGTCTCACACACAAGCAGACTGTATTTCATGGCAGATTCATTAATGTTGACACTGATGTGCGGTGACCAGTGGTCGTGTTGACATTCAAGGTTTTACTTTGAACAGTTCACAGCATATAGTAAATAGCAGACTACTTATGGTTACCAAAAAGTCATTAATAATACATTCAATTCATGTCTGCAATGTACAGTAAAATACTTTGACACAGTAGTTTGTTCAGTAGTGCAAATACTATTAGTAGTTTCTGGAATTTGTCACAAATTAAGCATTATGCAACTGAGAAGGCAGCACAATGTATTTCATTGTAAACAGGGAGCAAAATATAAAGAGTAAACTATGTTAAAGTAGATGTCTGATGACAAGTAACTCATTTTGTGTGTTTTGTATTGAGCCAATTGCATTCAAAGTTAAAACCAGACAACAAGAATCCCATTCTTAGACTTTGACCTCTTCTTTCTGCAGATATTTATCACTTGCACTTGGTGACACAGTGAGACAGCAGCCACCACTTCAGCTGCACAGGTGGCAAATGTCCCATCAGCCTTCGAAGAAATCTGTTGGTTCCCCGTGACCCTCGCCTCAAATACAGACAATACACACAAAGATCATTCTCACTGTATTTAACGCTGTATTTAACGATGTTACTGATCAGCATTAAAGCTGTTTGTTCTGTTTGCTCTGTGGTTGGTTTACACACGTCACTCTGCTCCATCACCCATGTTGAACAACTGTAAACTGCATGAAATGGCACTACGCTCCCTATAGAAATGTAACACTGTTCACATTAATATGTGCACATAGACTGTTTTTGGATAAATAAAAAGCTTGCGAATAATACTTCAAGCATTTAAACACTGTAAGTGAGTGAAGCCAGGACAAGTAACCAGCGTAAAACTTTACAAAAGTAGAGTTGAGGCCCAAAGCCACAACACAGAGAGGCCACAACGAAAACATCGGAGGAAAGAAAAAAAAGAATCATCAAATTAAATATTGCCCTAACAAAACTTTAAAAAATGTACAGTTTTTTATTTTTAGAAAACCACAGACTGACCATGGAAACTGGTTTACTTACGTAACTGTGCTTCAAGTCAGTCACGGCAAAGTCAATCAATCTGATGATCGACAGAAAATAAATCAGTGTTTAAATATGTGAGGATCTGTGATCGGCTTTTTATTTTGGTCAATTTTTGTCAAGAGTCAAGGCACGGGTATAAAGAAAATAAAAACTGTACGCTTTGGTATAAACTTGTTTTAGTGTTTACTTTAGTGGCTTAATATTCTTTATCAGCTATACTAATATATGGCTATATATAACTGACACATTCAGTAATACTGAGGGTGGTACTTAACCACCTGTTACCAGTTAAATGCTGGTCTTCTTAAGCATAGATACAAAACGGATTGTTTTAGATTCATGCTAGTGTCAAACGGGGCCCTGTTTTACTTGAGTTGATAAAATAAAAAAAAGTCAAACCTAAAATGAAAGCTTGCGTCCAGCTGTAACAATGTCATGTCCTTGATAAAGTTCCTACTCAGGCAACACTAACGTCTCCAACAAAGAGGCCCGAAAGCCAGCAAAAGTGAGCTCTGTTGTACGGTCAAGGAACATCTTCAGGGTTTAAATATGTCCTTCTTTCCGATCTCCAAGACGGGTGTTTAAACTCCACCCTGTGCTGTGTGGCCCATTTGGCAAAGATGGCCTTCTCAGTGATGAAGCGATGACCGCCACGGTGTGTGTGCTCGTGGACCCTGTACATCCTGCACTCATCGACCCGGCTCCTCTCATAGTAATGGTAAGGAACAACGCTGCGATTGGCCCGGCTGTCGGGAGGAGAAAAGCAGCTGAAGGTTATTTATGATACTTAATGATGTAAATAAAACCCACGGAGCATGAGTACAGATCACGGAACTGGTTCTCACCTGCAGTAGTTATCATCGATCATTCCATAAACACGGATGCTGTCACACATTTCTATAGCCAGAATCATTGTGAAGAATCCGGTGCTGAGAAACGCCCCCGTCTTCATTCTGAGTGAGAGACACCAAACATTTGTTCTTAAAAGACTTAGTTCAAGGTTAATAATTAAAATACGCAAACTTTTCGTTTGTAAGTGTATTTTCTTTCATGGATTTTCTTTTGTTATTTTCTGTACACACGGAAATGAACTGTAAAAAGGTAAACAGTGGTAACACACTCTTTAGTTTGATTGTATATAAACTACATGTTTGTATGTTAGCTAACTTTGTGTTGCTATTTACTTTTGTGTTCAGCTCTACTGTACCGTATACCTGTTTTTTCCTGTTTCATTCTGAAACACCATATCACAGTACTGAATCTTCTCTCGGCTCACAACGTAGATTTTGACGTTTGGATACTTCGTTGCTATTTTCAGGAGAGCATTGAAGATACGTCCTTTCCCGTCTTGCCTCATGTTCCTCTCGGGACCCCAGAACACGTACGTGGTGTCTGCTGACTGCTGGAAATAGTCGAGCTCGTTCTTCACCAACAGGGGAACGCTGGTGTGAGACACAACCCGAACGCTGGTGCGCTTCCCCACGTCTTTCTCATACCCCCTTGTGGGTGCATTGTTCATCCGGATCACGCATCCGATCTTGTCTATCTCTTCTCCGGCGCCGGCTCCTAGCATCTGACCTGAGCTGGAGACCAGGGCACACTGGCTGCAGTGCATGTCCAGAAACTGCTGAGAAAGAGGACGGCACCTTAAGATGTTTAAGGTTTCGGTTTGTGCACATATATACAGCAAATGCATTGTTAGATCTCAGTTATATATTAATATATCTGACTGTGAAGCCTAACCTGTTAGATTTTGTCATTATTATAGATCAAGAACTCCAACAAAATAAGTTTGATGTCAGATTTAATACAAATTATATTGATATTATCTCAGCAGCACGCTAGAACCACGTAAACGTTCCCTCCTCAGTGTATCTAGCAACACAACAGTTGGATTATGTCGGCCTGCCCTACAGGGGGTGGCGTGATATGAAAGCTTTTGTCATGTGATTCTATGTGACCTCTTTGACACCTGCTTAGCAATCACATTGTCAGGATACTGACCGACAGCACACGTAGTAGTTCCCAACATTTACCAAACTCAAGTAGTGTTTACACACCGGCATGTTCCAAATGTGCTTATTTGAACTTGAACCTTTAAGAGGATGTTATTTAACACTATTAATCATAAAAGGGATTTAATAGCGCATGTTAGATTATTTTGATTCACTTAACCACTTGCAGTGGCAGAAGCTGGACGTTTCAACCATTTATCCACAACCTTAAAGTAACTATTACAACCGTTTATCAATTTCTTTCACCAGCACATTAAGTCGTGTTAAGGCGCCAGTATCAGAACTGCTCGTCTGATGGTCGAATTGTTTCAGAAACCCCATCCCGTCCAAATTCAGCGACTTTCTGAAAGGACAATCCCACACTCACACCCACTTCACGTCGTGACTGGCCAGCTGTGCGAGGGTGAGAAAGGAGACAGGGTTGGAACTTCTCTCTCTCTCTAGTTCTCTTTTTCATTTGTTACACATGAAAGCAATAGTTTTAGTTTTCATGTGAACAACTGAGCGCGGTGCTGTAGGACTGTCTTAAAATGTGTGCATCATCCCCATATTTAGACAACAGCACATCTTGATCACTTTCAAGTTTTAATATCTGATTAACTTCATATCGCCTAACATTCCCCAGTTCCAGCTTTTCAAGCATATGTTACTTTTCTTTGTCTTAAGTGACTGAATATCTTTGGGGTTTGGGCTGTTGGGTGAACAAAACAAGCAACATCCTACATTTCACTATGTTCTGACATTTTATAGACCAAATGATGAAGCAGTTAATTGAGAAAAGTATTGGCAGATTAATCGATAATAAAAATAATTGTTGGGTCAGCACAGCCAGACCACTATTCTGGACGAGATATGAAACTACAACAGCGTCATTTGAAATTGGAAGGATCCAAAAGTACTTTCAGGGTCACCATTAACTCATGAGCTGTGTCGTGGACTCAAACATCTGTACTTCGTGTAGAACTAGTCCTGCGTCTCACCTGGTCCATCCTGCCGGGGCTGATCTTAACGTAGCCCCTGAGCCCGGTGCTCTGCACACCAAGCCCGTCCCGCCTCCACACATGTCCAAACCAAAAGAGCAGTGGAAGACTCAGGCTGAGCAGGCTGAGCAGGCAAAGCCAGCAGAGCATCTGTATTGTGGAGGGGGGGGGGGGGGGGGGACATGTTCTGAATATCATCTAATATATGAGAATGTATTTGATTTAATAACCGGCTCGTTCTTACCTGGGATCTCATATCAAGGACTCTGGGGAAGCCCTGCTCCAGAGAGCCAGACGGCACTCATTTTCCGAGCCAGGACACGATCAAATCACGATCAACATGATTCATATTTAGTGATTTTAATGGCTGCTCTCGCCTTTCGATCAATTCCGATGAGTGTTCTGAAATCCTGGATCCTTGTCTTGTCGCCTGGCAGACAACAGAGCCGCTATTCTGGTCTAATCTACAACATGTTTGAATTAACTGTTATCTGAAATCAGTTCAATTGTTTACTGTTATCTCCCTCGGTGTTGACATACAGTACCTAGAGTATGATTTCTAGAACTGCACTTTGTTCTTCTATCCAGAACAAAGCTTCCGCTCCGATTTCACAACATAAGTGTCATCTGAACACATACAACAAAATACTCGGGCAGGAAAAAGCTCATTTACATTTATACAAAACATGGCCTTAAAACACTAACGTATAATATATATATATATATATATATATATATATATATATATATATATAT
>JAVQJL010087045.1:0-23763 GCA_036024295.1 Nannoperca obscura
TCTCCGAACCAATTTCAGACCTCTATTTTCGCCAAGCTTGACGTGTGTGCAAATTTTCCCCCGCTTTTGAGCACGTTCAGGCCCCCGTTTTCCCCTCCAATGTCGCGGATTAAAAATAAGAAGAAGAAGAATAATAATCCTTTGAAATTCAATAGGTCCTTGCACGACATTTCGTGCTCGGGCCCTAATAATAATTCCTTGAATTTCAATAGGTCCTTGCACTTCGTGCTCGGGCCCCAATAAGAATTCCTTGCAATTCAATAGGTCCTTGCACTTCGTGCTCGGGCCCTAATAATTCTTTGAATTTCAATAGGTCCTTGCACGAATTTTTCGTGCTCGAGCCCTAATACCATATTTGGAACTAAGGCAGGCAGTTTGGGCATTTGTCCTGTTTTTCCTAAGTGGAGGAATAATGAATTTATGTATAGATAGATTAACCCTGTGGCTCTGTTAGACTGCTTAGTAGAAGAACAAATGGTCATGTTTCACCATGCACACAGAAACACACAAAAAGTGACAAATGACTCATCTGAGTCATCTACTAAGATCTCTCACTATCTTCAAGAGATGACCAATCTTTTTAAATGTCAAGTATGAAAGCAGCTCACTAGTTAAAATAGATGACTTTCTAAATTTATCTCAACTAAAGGAATGGAAGAAAATGTCCCTTTTAAGTAGGAACTAGGAAGGACTGTGGCTTGTGAATTCTATTGACAATTCTAATATTTTAAAGCTGCATTGATTCATTTCTATTGGCCACTTGGGGGCAGTGGAAGAAGCTGAAAACACAACATTGACAGATTATCACCATATAAAGTTTCTATTTTTTTTTATGTGTTAGCAAACGATACCTTAGACATCCAGCAGAGACAAAGCAACATTTGGAGTTGTGTTTGTGTCTACCTGATGAATGCAAGTCCAATTGTCTTGTTGCAGCTCTGGTTTGGTCTCCACCAATTCATTAGTAAAATATCTCTCTTTAGCTGAATTTCTTAACAAGCTTGACAAGTGACTTTATAATTGCTTTTTCACTGAAAATGAGGTTGAGAGTGGAATTTGTGGGGCAGTGATACCATTACAATGAGCTAGGCTAAAATATACCGAAAAGCTCTGTAGAGCTGAAGGTGTGCCAATTCTGTGTGGGTTTTAAACTATAAGCAACACAGTTGTCATTTGAACACACAGTATATCCCCATATTTCCTGGGAATTCTTAGCAAAATCTACTTAATTTTCCCAGATTTAAAATATGTGCAGGAATGCAGGGTTTCCAGCATTTGGGTTTGTGTGTTCATGCATCAAGGACTTGTCATATGTATTGAAACAAAGATGCTATCTCCAAACGTCTTTAACACTACAAAGCAACTGTTGCAGCTTAATACTGAAGTCGGACCTTGACATGCCGTTTTAACAGTAATATAACTGGATCTTTTCAGCTGCAATGGTTTATTTTAATTACTTTTTATGCTAAAATAGCAAATTGACTGAATCCAACTGTATGGCATTGAAGTGTGAATTAAGTATAGGGCAAAGTCTGTAAATGAAAACAATGCAGGCAGTTCAACAAGGAGCTTAATCAGGCATGACACCATTCCAATAAAACTCTTCAAAAGTGGCCTTGTACTGTGAGTACGTATAACAACAGAAAACACATTTCTATTGACATTTGTCACTGAATGGAGCAATCTTTCTAAATATGTCAAATTATTGTCTGCCTTCCCTCCTCTCTTCTCTTCGTGTCCCTGTTGACAGAAAGGAGGCTCGGCTCATAACTGCGGCCAGCTGAAGGTGGGTCAGGTAATTCTGGAGGTCAACGGCATTTCCCTCAGAGGTCGGGAGCACAAGGATGCCGCCCGTATCATTGCAGAGGCCTTTAAGACCAAAGACAAGGACCACATTGACATCCTGGTGGTTGAGCCAGGACTCTAGTATGAGAACGTTGCACTTCATGCAGCTTGGTTTACCGCTTTGAGGGAATTGTATGTATCCACATGTCCTACAATCATGTTCCTCATTTTAATTTCAGGAAAAGGATTTGTAGAAGGATGTTTTGGATATTTGTTGATTGCACTCTATTGAGATTTGCACAACTATAATTTAGAAAAGGATTTTATGTCAGTATTTACCATAAAAGTCATACCTGGGTCAAATACTATTTGCATTTGTTTCATTAGTTAATTCTGTTTCATTAGTTTTCAAACTGGGAATGTTATTGTATGTTTCACCAGGGAGATGAGATTAAAATTAGCCAATCATATTACAGTAAGTAAAGTCAGTCTTCACGTGTTTTGTATTTTTAATTCTTAAGACAATATCTGGGGAGGCCAGATACTGTTAGATACAGGGATCTTTGAACATCTAGTCAGAGAGGCCAAGCAACACGGCCAGAAAAGTAAAAAACAAGCAAACAGTTGTACCTAAAGGTGGGGTCAGCAGTTCTAATCAAATAATAGGTTACCTACCTATTCAGGAAACAAAATGAAGGCACACAGTAAAATTATTACCCAAAGTGTGTTTTACCTCCAAATAAAGTGGTAACTAGTTCAGCTAAACTGCTGGTTTGTTTACAACCTGTCTAACCACCTCTTCGCTCATATTTCTTGACTTCTTGGCTTCTTTTTGGCAATGTCACCAAATACTGTAATGTCAGCAATTAATTTTGTGAGTACAATATTATCATAACTGATAAAAGATGGATAAAGCCTAAATTCTAATAAACCAGAATTTTACTTTACACAAGTTTTATCTTGACAGGCATCAGAATAAGACAGCTGGTGTAAATAAAGATATTAACTTAGTAAAGTTCTGCAGGTTTGCTTGTTTGCTAAGAAACTACCATAGATAAATGTATGCTTACTGGTTCAGTGACTAAAAGTATAAGATTTCATAATGTTACCTCTCACTAAGCTTTGGCTCAACGCTAATTAGACAAGACAAGTGGCGGTTTGGCTCTGCCCATTTGAGGCTTTATTAAAACAAAGTATTTCTTTCTATCCCCGCTGTCTCTGATGAGTATACATGGAAGTGAAATCTGACATCTGACTGACAAGTTAAAACAAGCATTCTCGCAAACATCGTTTGACTCATGTTTGGCAGAATGAATTACCCTGATCTCAACCAGCAAGATTTTTTTTGAGTTTAGAAAATGTATGTCCCATTGGTCGCCTTAAAAGAAGAATTTATTAAGAGAGACTTTCATTACGTAATCGATTACTTACTAATAACTTTTGAGAATCAAACATCATCAAATTTTCCGTCCCCACAGATTTATACACTGTCAGCTCCTTTATGTTGGCCATAATGGTGCTTTTGTTTTCAAAGCATATTCATGTTTAACCCATCACAATACTTTTGAATATGTCTGTAATATTTTAGCAAGATTACCATATGTATTTTAATAGCTATAACACAGATATTCAGAGTATGATAGTGTGTATATTCTGTAGATTGATTATAGTCCCTACATAAATTAACTCTATATATCTTTTTATAATATTAAATAGATTACAGTAGGTGCATTTAATATTTTCCAAGATGATAATACTTCTTCACACCAGATGTATTTTATATATTCTTCCCCCAATATCTACAAGTACAGGATGTCCCATCCTCTATATGAAACCACATCCAAACACCTACACAGTGGAGATCAATGAAGGTCCTATATTGCTAATATGAATAAGAGCAAATTGTCATGCAGATTATAGGGAGGATGGTAAATCTGGTAGTTCTTTAACCAGGATTTAAGATGAAATGCAAAGCAACAGTCAGACGACTGTGTGTCACATTTACAGTGTATCAGGAAGGGTTGACTGAATTTACTAGAAACACCTCTCTATATTACTCAATACAATCCAACAGCAGCCTCCAAAATGAGAAAACAGTTGAATCAACACCTCTCTGAACCTTAGAGCCTTCATGTAGGGTTTATTGAAGAACTGTTGTATCAGATGACATTGGTTTAAATAATTTTTACCTTTAAGTGGCAACTGAGTGTATATGTCCATTATTTTGCCCAGCCAATGTGTATTTGTGTCTGAGGCTTTTCCAACTGAGATTGTGTGAAATTATGTGATTGTGTAGTTCACTAACATAGTACCAACTCTCCCAAACTGTATTACGAGATCATTTCTAAAGTAATTTAATGACTATGATCACACTCTATCTGACCACTATGGCTCCGCACTGTAAAAATAACATCTGTCTTAACAAGTTATTAGGTTTCATATTAAGGGTTGAAAACATATTTTCCTTTAAAGATTCTGTCAGTGGGGTGAAACAATTCTGTTTGCTATGTGCTGTTTTGTTTCCAGAGCGTATCTACATTTTGAAATAAGATAGATCCAGAAAAATCTAATAAAATCAAGAAAAACACTTTATTGTGCAAAATCTAATTCCTGATATAGGTTGACTTGTTTTGGAAATGGGTGAAATAATCTCATCCCATTGACAGAGGAAACAAACAGACTGACTTGTTGAGCTAGAAATATTTTTAGTGCAATCACAATAAAGGGGCTTTTAGTTGCATTGTTTTTTTGTAGATTTGTTTTAGAGCTACAGTATTTGCACTCACAATGAATGTAGAGACAAAAATTCTTGAAAACAGAAGTGCAAAGATTTGTAGATGTAGAACAATAGTTGCGTTTACATGGACCCTAATATTCCACTAAGAATAATAACCCAATCATAATTAAAATGCCTGATCAGAAGACACTGGCCTAATTAGAAGGAACTGAATCGGTTTGAGATGGGTGGCGTAAACCTTTTAATAATGCGTTCAATAGGAAAATATTAGCACCTAATAACCATGTAAAGGCTTTATCAGATCCTTTTTCTCTGCTTGGAATAAATAATTCTTTGTGCACGTTTGCCCCATGTGAGGGGAACATCAGGTGGCATGAACGAGATTCTGGGAGTGACAGAAACATGGCAGCAAAACTAAACTTCTCTGTAGCTAATACAACTTTTTTTGTTGGAGACCTTAAAACATTTAAGGATTGTTGAACGCCTCGATGGGTTGAAGAAATATTGTCCATGTAACCGCAGCTACTGATTGGTGACTGACTGTGTCTGCACTGTTGCAGTGGTATATGCAGGGTTCCCACGGTCATGAAAAATTAGGAAATTAGAAAGGGTTTAACCTGATGATGTCATAGTGATGTCATAGGCGCTTGGGCTTGGAACAAAAAAATGTAAAAAAATTGGATGTAAGTTTATCATACAGGGTAAATGACATGACTTCTAACAAAAATATAATTTTGGTTGCATTATGGGAAATGTAGGATCGAGTGTTGTTGGAGCTACTCTTATTATCACTGGAGTTCCCCTTTAAAAGTATTTATATGACCCCCATTTTAACAAAGGTCAAACAATATTTACTTATTAGAATTTTCTTATCTTACTTACAGCATGAATTAATTTAATAATTCATTTCCAACACTGGCTGATTTATCAGAAGCATGTTGTTGCCTACACCAGAATGCTTTTAAGTGGTTGTAAATGTTTGCTGTGGAAAAGGACAGAACAGTTGTCAGTCATTGCTCGTTCCCTAGGGCTGTAACCATGATCCAAAGTAACACTGTAGAGCCAAGTAATCCAAATAGAAAATTTGGCCCCATTCTATTCATGGTAATATTATATTTTTGTAATCTAATGACAATCCCACTACAGTAAAATAATAGTGATTACTAGAGAAATGTTTAGTGATAAGATGTAATGCAACACTGAAGTGTCTGAGTTCAAGATGAAGTGTTGGTGAGAATACTGTGCTATTTAAATTAGATTATGTTTTTGTGAATGCAAACTGTTAGAAAATGAAATATCCTGTACGGAAAAGGCTGCACATAGATTTATAGACATGAGAGATTAGATAATTATTTTGTTAAACACAGTTATGTAACCTCTTTGTGGCTGATGAAACTGCTAACATCTCTTGTGTGTTTCCCTTCCTGTGTCACAGCTGCCTCACTACAAAAATATCCTTGAGAACAAGTTACTTATTGTATAGGTTCTTTTTTACAAATGGCAGAAATAGTGAAATACTTACTAATATTCTCCAACAGATTTCCTGAAAACACAATAAAACATTCTGATTAACGTACAGCAGTCATGTTGTGTTGCATATTTGGCATGAACACATTAGCTGAGAGGGAGTTTATTTTTACCTTGTTAAAATACTTTTTCAGGTGTGTAGGTTCGTATGACTCATGCAGCAACAACAGAAACTTGTTGAGGTATAAAAAATAAAGAGCTAGGATTTGTTGGAGACATGATGCAAAATAGCATTCAACAATTCTAACTCATGCAGTGATTCTGTGTTAGCTGTTGATGGGTTGATTTCTTTACATTTAAAGTAAATAAGTCTGGTAAGAGTCTACATTTATATTTTTGACAACAAATTCCATGTGCAGACCCAAACCAACGACGAATGTATCTTACTAACAAATAGTGTGTGTATCTAAAGACTGATATATCTTCTTCCTCTGTGCCATAGCGCTCCATTGTTGTCCTATTAACTATTAAAAACAGTGACCCACACTGTTATACTTGGTGAGTTGTTCCTTCATTACCATGAACACACACACTTTATTTTATTTTGACTCCGTCCCACATACACCGTCCTGCTGCCCCAAATATTCACTAGCCCATTTAATGTGAATAAATCTGCAGCTGAAAATAGTCCCTGACAAATGCACTTTACTCCTGTTTGAGTAATGTTTGCTAAAAACAATTTTAGGAAATTACTGAGACTTTATAAAAAATAAAAATAAATATATGTGAGATGTGTTAACTACTTCAGTTGGAACCAATGGGTTCAGGGCTGAGGACCACATACAGGTAGGGAAGTCAGAAAGTATTGAGAGATGGACTAACATATTGTTGGTTTTGGTCTTTCCGTGGGATTTATGTTGACAGTAAAAATAACACAAACTGTATCCTAAAAGAACACACCAAAAAATGTGCATGAGTAGAAAAACTAATAAGCCTAAAGGTCAGTCTGGAATAAAAAACAAACCAGCATGGTTTGAAACAGGTTGCCAGGTGCAGATTCACTGGACACTGGACAGTATCTTTACGCCACAGACAAATTCAGCAAATCAGGTTGTGAACCATGTGACAGCATGTGACTTCCATAACCTCCGTCTTATTCTGTTCACAATAATTACAATGCAAATAACAGAGGTTTTTGTATTTTAGAGTGAAAATCTGAAAGTGCACTTCCTGGGGGAAGTTGTACCGTGCAAGCAAACACCAGCACGCCCAGAAAAGAGGAGACGCAGAAACCCCTGCTGATTCACATGTCACAGTTCACACAAAGAGAAGCTGCAGCACAGTGGAAAACATCCCAAGCACTACTCACATTGGAGAGGTTTTAGCCAATGAATGTTTAGCATTTGCTAAATAAATTACTTCAACAATTATACAATTTGTTAACTAACAGGTCCAGACATGCTCTTGACTGTTTCCCAGTAAATGATGCTGCTGTGGTCATAGTAACTTCAGCCACAGCAGGTGTTAATGTTGCATACCCAGCTGGGCTGCTTTATCACTGGACATGTGGACCGGTGTAGTCCTCTGCATCTGACTGTGACTAGTTTGAAAAAATACAAAGAAGGCATTTATCCACCTACACCAGAATACAAATGGCCTTTCTCCAGCTTATATAAACTTAACCTATAGATTCCACACTGTGCTACCTCAGCAATAGTGGTCAGCTGTCCCGAGCTTGGGTTTCACCTTTCCTGCCTCTCTGCCTGCAGCCTTCAGTGGACTATAGCATTAAATAAACAGAGCTTGTCCAGACTGATACTGGCAAAGCATTATTCCCACAAGATATCTGAAAGGAAAACAAGCTCAGCTGTTTCTGCTTAACACTGACTTCTCAAGCTGCCCTTGTTCACTGCTTAGACATCCAGACAGCTCACAAAATGTCAGTTTGTGTTAAGATGAAAATCATGCTGATCAAAACATCAATGCAGCTTTAGTCGGAAACGACTCTAAATATAGTCTTTCCATTACAGCGGAGTTCACATGCTTCAAAGCTGTCATGATGAAAGAGCTTCATCTGTACCACACTTTTAACAACTTTATCAGTGTTTGGCAAAGGCTTCCTCCAGTGGCTGAATGAGGAATGACAGCTGTACGTTTGTTAATCCCATTAAACTACAGGAAGGTCTGACCATAACATATCATGGCAAATACAAAATACAATACAGTAACACCACGAATAATATTCATGAGCAGATATATAATACTATACTTGAGATTTTCCATTTTCAACTACTTTATACTTAATAACAGTTATACTTTCAATTCAATTCAATTCAATTTTATTTATATAGCGCCATATCATAACAAAGTTATCTCAGGGCACTCAATCACATGGAGCCGGTCGAGACCAACTTCCACACACACAAAGACCCACGTGTCCCAGTGCTCTAGTAGGGTGATAAGGTACTATGAGCTCTTTGAGATATGATGGCGCCTGACCATTGAGCGCTTTGAATGTGAGGAGAAGGATCTTAAATTCTATTCTGCATTTTACAGGGAGCATGTTAACAGTGTGGCTCATTGCCGTGGTTTTAACAACAATGGAGGCTACACAGAAGATCAGTTCATTGTTGGTTTTGGCCTTTTTTATGGGCACAATGACAAAAATATAGAATATCACCAGACATGTGATGTGACAGTTCTATTTAACATTTAAAAAGGGATTTACAATAGTAGATGATCTTGAGAATACAATAATTAATTTTATTTCACTTTATTTGACCTTGAATGGCCTGCATATGCTTAATACTCTAATAATACTATATATTATACTGTTTGATCTTTTATAGAAAAATGTACTTATTTTTTACAGCTTATATGATTGTGTTGAATCAAGCCATAGATATAGAGTGTGGGACAAATTGGACTTTCTAAAGGTCATCAAGACAGCCTTTTCTATTTCCAGTCGAGGGCGAATGTTCAATATGTCTGCCCGACCCTGGACGAAGTATGATAATTGGAAAATGAGTGATGAATAATTCATAAGAGGTGTAAGGTCTGCAGCAGGTTGCGGATTATCACTGTGGAAGGTCTCATGACAACACAGGTGTAGTTGCGTCATGTAACCTCTTACAGGCGGGAAAAGTAAATATTCAGACCCGGACTGAAGTTTAGTGGTGAGTTAACTGGACTTTGGGTCTCTTAACCTTTTTATAAATGTCTTTTTTACAACATGTTTTTTGTAACTGGTAACATCTAACTTGGTGTAAATGCAGTTAAATAATGAATATCTGAGTGAACAAACGTTGTGTTCAGGCTACTGGTTGCTCACAGGAGTGGAAACATGCACACGCAGCAGTGTCGGAGATTGCCGTGCATGTTTGTGTTGAGTTACAGAGCAGCGCCTCATTATCACCGTGCAGCCCTCCCCTCTGCTCACAGTTGTCACTTCACTGCAGAGGTCAAGGGTCGGCTGGTCGTGGTCCTGAACCAGGGCAGGCACCCAGCACCTTTTTAATTATTCCTTGTCCTCTTCTGTGTTGGGGAGTTACGGGTAGCAGTGCATGTTATGTGAGACTGACAGTTGTTATGAAATAGAGACAAACCGTAACTATGAACTAAATAATATTAGAATCATTCAAGGTTGGGATATAAACTGATTGAGGGTGTGGGAGTTGTTGGGCTACGGCTAATTTGTAGCATTTCAAACTGCAAATGAACTTAAGTTGTCTTAAGTTTCATCCCAGTAACATGCACCCACTTGTTGTGGACAATCAATGATCACTGAAGCATTTGTGATCATCAGTTAGAACTGAACTTATTGATTCCCAGTAGCATTGAAAGTTTAAAGACAATCTTTTGCTGAGAGTCAAAGATCTGAAGCATATTATAGAGGACAGCCAGACAACACTGTGTGCTGAGGAAAAAGGTTCAGCCAAACTAATTATTGGTCATTGCAGCCACGGGCTGCACACCTTTTGACACCCCCTCCTTATAATCCCCAGCCACTCGTTAGCAACGCACCAGCATGGCAAAGAAGTTGCAAGTCATCAGCATTATTTATGAGTTGGTCTCTTGTCTCAGAGCAGGGCCTGCAATTCATTTAGTAATCATTTACTGCTGTGGACTGTTTAGTAAATGTGAGAAGGCAGATAAAACGGTACATGCATACAGAGAATTTTATATGTAGCATTACTGTGACATTTAGAAAGGTGTGTTTACAATAGATAGGCACCAAAATGAAATTTGAAGCAAGTATGTTGGTATGTTTATGGATTTGTTCAATTAGAATTGGAATATCTTTCTGATGTAAGTTCAAGAAGTTGTTTCCAAAAATGTTAAAATACATATTTATTTACTGCATCACAGTATTTCCCCAGTTTGGAGCTACTTTAGAACGACGCATTATAAATGTTTTTGCTTTGAAGCTCAGAGTTCTATAGTCTCATATTTTAGAGAAGCGTATGAAGTGTTTGTGTTGAGTCTCACGATCTGCCACTGTCGTGTCAAAAATCTGAGTTCTGTAGCTGAAGGAAGTTGAGTGCAGCAGCGTAACATAAAAGGGTAAAAACAGAGTCAAAGAATTTCAAGGAGAATTAAGTCCTAGCACATTGCTTTGTACCTGAGCCTGCAACGAGACCTTGTCACCGTCTCTTCAACTAATGTTTCTTCCCTCCATCCCTCTCCTTCCTACCACCCCTCCCCTCTTCCACCCCGCAGTATGTTCCTCCAGACATGTGCATTTGTAACTTTGTGTTGGAGCAGTCCCTGTCAGTGCGGGCCCTGCAGGAGATGCTGGCTAAAACTGGGCAGAACAGCGAAGGGGTGAGTACTTCCCACCTTCCCACTAAGACCCCCACCTCTCTGTGTCTCATGCATGCAAACACACTCATACACAAACACACATGTCAATCTATGATCTTCCAGTGGCACCAAGTGCGCTTGAGGTTTTATATATGTACTGGGGCCTGAGATAAGTGTTACAGAATAATGCTCTCTACAGCTGTCATAGTTTAGCTAAAGGGATGTTTACTGAGTGAACATGAAATCCCTACTGGCAGGGCAGTCCCAGTATTGGAAATATAATTGGAAATGCTTTTAAATCTGCTCAGAGGAGGCGTCTGAGTTCAAATACGGGAAACTGGCCTGATTGGAAAAACTTCAGGCATTTTTTGAGGCCAGCCAATCAAGGCAGAGTCCAGACATGATGATTTTGTTCCCAAAATGATGCATTCAAATGCTGTCAGATTCTAAAGGAAAGAAGAAAGGTTAAAATTATGAGTACTTCACTTCATTGTTTGCCTTAAATGTCAACTTGTAACATTATAAATATACATTTTACTAAAACTAACTATTGAGAACTTTAAAGTTACAATCCAAATCAACTAAACTTAAAAAACAAACAAAGTGTAAAACATAAGCGCACACAAAGAAATACTGACATCGAACATTTTGGTAGTTCTTTTTCTGTCTGTGAGGAAAAATGATTAAATGTTTTGCAACATAAGCTGAATCCCCTCTCTGTATGGGGGCCTTTTTCTTTTGAAATTATAATCTTGCAAAATGTATGATGGACTTTCGCTCTCGTCAGCATGTCCTTTGTTTTGTTTGGAGACAGTAGGTAGTGCAATTTAGAACGGTATCTTATTACTGAACAACTGTAATGGTAGTACTCTAATGCGCCGCCCATAAAAACATTCAATGTGTATGAATGGAAGAATTCAAACAGGAACAGGCTCCTTAAAAGCCCGGCACTACATATGGTTGCCTGATCTAAGATATCTAAACTGGCAAATGCTAAACTTCTCATTGACAGCTGATTATTTTACACATACTTCAAAACACTCCGGCAGTAAATTCTGACTCCGATAAGTGAATATGTTCAATATCAGTGAGTTGGTTGGATCAAATCTCAGTAGCATTGGGAGCGAGCAGACAGACGACCACGCCTAGTAATACTTTACCATCAAGAACTGAGATTGAATTCTAAATAGAAGCTGTCTTTTTTAATTCTCTGTGGCGCGTTCCTGTTTTGCAAAAAGAGATCCGGAGGCTCCGATAATAAACGGCCAACGGGGGTCGAAAGAAAGGAGGGAAATTTCATGTGAATGCTCGGCCGCATCCACGGCCTCCTCTCTCCACGACCTCCGCTCTCTTGATTTACGCTTAACTTCCTCCTGGCTCAGCTCCAGCTCACTTGGCGTGTTTATCGGAGCAGGTAAGTAATCTTTGATCGGGGCAGAAACTCTCCAGAGCCACACGAGTTACATCGACAGCACTGGAGCAGTCCGGTGGGCCACGTGTGGCCTGTAAACCGCTGTCAGATGCTCATATTCACTCATGCTGCTGTGCTCTGTAACATTTCATGTGTCATTTAATCTCATCACGCTGCCCTTCTAGATCCAGAGGGGGAGGTCAAGAGACGCGAAGGGATGGCACCACATCGCCCTTGTTTGTTATGCCCTTTCCTTTTATTATGCTTTGGGAAAAACTAAGAGAAAACAGGGCTTCATTCTCAAATAGATCCTAGCGTTACATTTGGACATACAAATCACTACATACAAGAAACTACTTGTTAGTAGTGGCGTTTTGTTTCATCACTGTTCCTGTTGCATACACACAGTCTGTTATTATCTCAAGCATCTCTCAATTGATGGGCCAAGTTATTATCATTAGCAAATACTCAAGACTGACCACGTGTATCTAGGAACAGAGATGACAAAGCTATGGTAGCATGAATCTTTGTGCAGTGCAGCTACAGCTTTCAGAGAAACCCGGGCACTACACTTTTTTACATTTGCAAGGTACAAAATTCCACAATACCAATGCAAGATGGCCCAAATTGTGTGTTGTGCCGGGTGGCTCTGGATACCTCTGTACTTTCATGCACAACATAGCCGTCTGGCACAGATGGTTCTTTAAGTGTCTTATTTTGAATACCGCTTGGGCCCTTTCCACTGGTGAATCAGGCCTGCATTGTTATTAGCCTGGGTAGCAGATTTGTTTTGTGCTCAACTGTGCAACATTGTTGGCTGGCCTTGTTTGGCCCGACAACAACATGATGTTGGCGAGAATACAAACTCTCTGTTAGCAAGGCTAATAAATCACCCTCCTCTTCCTTTTTAAGGGCCCACGTCTCACTATTGTTGCTCTCAAATTTGTGTAATTGACTGCCATACACTCCAATAACACAATCTTTTCATTTGTATTTGTGTGTTAATAGAGTGCTGACCATGAAAAATGGGTAGGTCCATCAGTCCGTTCATCCATCATGTTGTCAGTGTGCATGACAGACTGCCAAACGAAGGGGTTGAACTTTGGGCATCTTCACTTGAAGTGACGCCTATTCCTCAATTGCCGTAAAAGCTGCATTTATAGAGTGTACAGCATTTAGTTTAGTTGGCAGGTACCTCATTGTAGGGAGATATTAAGCTAATGGTAATACATTTAAATTTTTCAACATCACCACCTATTGTGCGAATGGATATTAAAATACATTTATTTCAGTGCAGATTCCCTCTTGATAATAAATTAAACTGTCACCTCACCATAGTTCCACATATTCTTTCTTTTAGCCAGTCTGGAGATAATCAATTAGCCTGTCACAGATGTCTCTGAGCTTTAAAATTATGGCAATCTTGAAATAGACATCCACTGGTGCTGTCACCTTGTGCACACGAGTCAAATGTGTGTTTGTGTGCAAGCACTTTCAAGTGATTGTGTCTGCTTCTCATTTGCTTAGGCTATTCATTCATTATCCCCTTTTTTTTTTGCTTTTAGCCTTAGAATAAAGCTTAATGTTTGTGTTGTTTAAATAAGTACATTCAGATACATACATTATCACGCCCTTTGGCTTAATAATGTCTCATAATTAATCTAATTTAGTGAATCTAAGTGAAAGGATCTGAAAACCCACACGTTGGCAGAAAACTCACTTTGTGGTTTTGTGTGCTGCTCTGTTTTCTCTGGGTTTGGTCTCTAACATCAATTCATTTGAAGGGTATTGACACGAGGAAATGTCCTGAAATCAGTTTGGATGATTTCAGAGTGTTCACGCGCACTACTGTTGAGCAAAGCTGTTGCAGATGATCCAAGGATCATTCATCTGTTCTTCATGTACCACACTGCACTTCAGTTTTCTTTTCTTTTTACATTCCTCATGGTTTTTAGAAAAACATGGCGGGATGGATGGTGTTTCTCTTGCTTTTTTTTTTCTCCCAAAATGTCACATATCACAGTGTAAATCATATTTCGATGGACTGTTGTAAAGTAAATGTAAATCAAATGGAGCGCGGGCTTGGTCTCATTATCCAGATGATTTGAAGGACAGGGCATTGAATATGTACATGAGAATCAATATATCCGATGGTACTTAGCAAATGAGTCTGGCATGACTCCCTTCTTCACGGCCTAAAAAAATGATTAGTGTGCTATTTCCCATGAGGCTGTTCCATATAAGACGAGCTATTTGATATGAAGTGAACATTTAGGCAAATTACTTAGTCATGGTTTGGCCTAATGGCTCTGTTAGGCTTTGGCAAAGAGAAAGAAGACAAGCAGGCAGGAACATTAAAGATCACTCAGCGATGTTGGCTCATATCAGTGATAACAGCACAGCCACCAAAATCCTCCATGTGTTTCAAGTAGTGTGGCCCATTACACGGTTTCAAGTCCTCACAGGGGAAAAGTTATTTATCAAATAAAAAAAATGTGCTTCTTACAGCCTTTATTCTTTATATACATTATAGGTAGCAGTAATGTTAAGGTCTTTGCCTTACCACAAGTACCTACCACAAGTAGTTCTCATTATACTAAATTAGTATTGTTTAACACAAATATTTGTAATTAACCTAAAACTTATAAACGTTATAATGTTGTATTTGTACTGGAGTTACAGGTGAGCTGTACATACTGGGTCAGTGGTGGGAAGTTACTAAGGACATTTACTCAAGTACTGTACATGTACAATCCAATAATCTTCCATTGTTCTGAAAAAGACCAATTAGTCTAATTAGAACTTTTACTTTTAGTCCTTAACTATATTTTTGACGTTGTTTGAAGATGTATGTGGCCTGAAACGGGTGAAAACAACAACAACCACCCATAAACAGGTGGAATAGATGACCAAATCACGTAATCACGTTTAGAGTGCTGAGGTCACAGGTCACGTGTTGTTAGCGAACCGTTGACGCTAAATGTCCTAAGCTACCGTTGGAGGCTAACGTTAGCTTAGCAACCGTAAAGTTACCAGTTTAGAAAGATTCACGTCGATGTTAGGCGTCTATAACAAAACCACGACTTGTTCGGGATTACAGGTAAACTCCAAACTATAAATAAAAAATAAAATAAAAATCCAAGATGGCGCAAAATTAATGTTGCAGCTCAGTTTACTTCATTTTAGTTAAACTTAATGTGTTTTTTGAGGCTGTTACTGGTGCTGTCCTAGCTACCCTCAATGATGTAACTGTGAGAGTGAACAGAAAGAGCAGTAGGTAGAGTTACGCCTATTTTTAGCTCGGTGTAGCTTACCTACACTGACAGGGTGGGATCCAGCCGTCATTAACAGTACCTGTCCTCTGGTGGTGGTGGTTTCCACCAACAGCTTATGATTGAAGAAGTACTCCGATCCATTCCCCCAAATTAAATAAAAGTTCAAATGCCAAAGTCTAAAAATAAGTAAAAGTCCTGAATTCAAAATGTTACTTAAGTCAAAATACAAAATGTACTTAAAGTATCAAACGTAAAAGTACTTATTATGCAGAATGGTTCATTTTTAAAGTGTTAGATATGTAAACAATAGATTATATTATGTTTTATCACTAAGGAATACATGTAAAAACATTTTAATGTTATTTGTCAGCGTCAAGCCAATTTCAGATCATGTGTCCTACTGGATAGATTAGTATTACAGCACTGCATCATATCATATAAGCATTTAATATGTTTGTGTTTTTAATGTAGAAAGTAACTAGTTACTACAGCTGTGTGAATAAATGTAGTGGAGTAAAAAGTACAATATTCCCCTCTGAAATGTAGTGGAGTTAAAGGATGAAGTAGGATTAAATTGAGATACTCAAGTAATGTACAAGTATGTCAAAATTGTGCTTAAGTACCTTACTTCAGTAAATGTACTTTCCACCACTATGGACGGGTGCTTCACTTAAAAGCAAAGCCATCCACGAACATGATAATATGCTCATCAGGGCTAATCTAAACCTAAATGCTATCTTATTGACTAAACATTGCTAGGAGGCCAATATTAATTAGTACATTGTGTGTGTGGAGTGTCGGAGCTGGATATCACCTTACCACTTCCCCTAACACACACACATACATGCATACAAATACAGCCACACAAACTCCTCTCTTTGTTCCTAACTCAAATGCTCTCCCAGAGCTGCCGAGCTGTTTAGGATACAGTACTTACAACTGGAGGGGCACCAAAGCAAAGGTCACAGTTCCTGGCAGTGATGTGTCAGCACTGTAGGCAGGCCTGAAATACAGGCTGGCTCCCCCTCCCTCACTCCCAGCTGTTGCTGGATACTCTTCCCATTGTTCTTTTGATTGAACTCTGTTTCCTTTTTTGTCTCATATACAAGCCACCTGGGAGAGACTTGATCGCCCAAAGAGAATTAGCTTGGAGTCACATTCAGGGGACAGTCAGGAGTTTTCCTTTAGGCCAGTTTAAATGTGACCCCGCGAGCAAACATACAAATAGTCGCTGACAACTGGACAAGAAAGAGGATAGCCTCCAAGTATTGCTTATTGGATAAACACTGCAGTGTGCGTCACGCTGGTTAGCACAGTGCCAGTGCCGGGCTTGGTCCCAGCTGTGTCTGTGAGGAGTTTAAATATTGTCTGTCACCTCAAAAGCGAGTCAAATTATGTACACAGGACACCCAGAATTCACCGTAGCTGCTGATACATTCTGTAATAATAAGAGAAATATCCACTGTAATAGAAACATCTAACAGGAAGACAATATAAAAGAATGTGAGCTATGTGACTATTGGGCTAAATTGTCCATAAATGTTTACCTTTTAATCCAAAGTTTAAACTGAATAAAAACAGTTTAAACAAAATAAAAAAGTAATTTATGTTTATGTGTATGGATGTTGTAGTGTTTATCCAGCTCACAATGATAAAACCCGAGCATAATTCTTGATCCGGAGGTGGTTTAGTTGTCACTGCTTATGGTTACCTTCTCTTTTTTTTCTTCTGCCGCTAGAGGTTGATTAAAAAGGTAAGTAGAAGTGGAGAAGAAATCCCATCTTTCTTTTTTTTGCTTAACTATTTCATCACATTTCCTCAGCCATTGTGTCACAACTATTCTTGTTTGTCACAAGAATGGGCAAGCTGCCTAATGAGTGTGGAACTGTACACGTTTGTGTGTGTGTGTGTGTGTGTTTCCCTCCCTCTTTGTTTCCTGCTTGCACCTGAAATGGAAGTCCGGAGTTGAAGACACTTCCATTTACATCCATTCAGTCCTATTATGCAAGGTCGAAAGCAGAGGAAACTCTTAACTTAGCATCTGATGTAGAGGTGAAGTGGAGGTTACTAACGTAGACTGTAGATGCGATGTGTCGAACCTGACAGGATGCAGAGGTCAAGGATGCTATATGATGATAATCTGCTGCCTGTGTATTTCCTGGCAGGCGGGTCAGGGTGGTGGACACCGCACCCTGCTCTACGGTCATGCCATCCTCCTCCGCCACTCCTTCAGTGATATGGTGAGTATCAACAATACAAGCTGATGATTGTCCAGTAAACTAATGCTGTAATAAAAAAACACACACACACACGGTATCTAAACGGTACGTATATTCTTACGGCACTTATTTGTCAGAATGATGACTTACAACTGGACGTAATCATTTTTGTCATATTTCTATTAGACATTTGAACACATGTTGGTTTCCACTCCTTTGACCTAACACTAGTTCTTTTTTCACTCACCAGTACCTGACCTGTTTGAAGACATCAAGGTCTCTGACAGACAAGCTGTCATTTGATGTCGGACTACAAGAAGATTCAATAGGTACGGTATGACTTACGGGCACTTTACAGAGTTCACTTTGCTTTTTACTGCTTTTAATTGAATTCAATCCTCCTGAGTAGCCATTTCAGGTCGACCTTATCAATACCCATAGGAGAAATACTGTAACTGTCTTCTCTGCTTGACATTTGAACTACAGGAATATTTAAGGCCATTTATAAAGTGATAACAATACTTGAACTGCTCCTTCAGTCTTCCTCAGATTATTTTTATGCTTTTCATCACTCAGAATAGACAGTTGCTTTAAAAACAGAGGAGTCAGGAGGATTTTCTTACATGGCACATACTGTATATGATTTTTGGACAGTAGACCTGTTTTTAAATGTATGTTTTCTACATTATCATCAGTCTATGAATAAGGTTTTTGTGTATTTGTGTCAATAGGAGAGTCCTGCTGGTGGACCATCCACCCTGCGTCCAAGCAGAGATCCGAAGGAGAGAAAGTCCGCATCGGAGACGACCTGATCCTTGTCAGTGTGTCGACAGAGAGATACCTGGTAGGTCATGTCCAGTATCTCTGCTCAATAGATCCTTCCAGGCTGATCTGTAACTGAGATAGTGGGAAGGTTAAGGAAATGTATGTTTTGGTGGTGTCACTTGAAAACAAGCTGCAGAGGTTTAGCACAAAACAAATGATGCAAATCTTTGGATAGAAGATGTATACTTTTATAAATTTTGCTAGAATTTATTTCAGTCAAACTTTGTTTAGCCCTGCTGTTGTAGCAGCAGCTTGCTACCAAGATCAACAAATACACCAGCAATGAGTAGCAGCGGAGAAAAACCCCACTGTTCATCAATCATAAAGCTAAAGCAATCAGAGGTTATAAGATGGAAAAGCATTTGTGGAATTGGTCATTATTCCGCACATAAATAATATGAACATTCCAAAAATATAAATTCATCAAGAAGAAGAAATCACAAATACAATGCTACCAAATACAGGCACAACCTGCACTGCGCCTACTTCTGTGTTTCATCTGTAGCTTGCTGTTCCAAAGTGTGATTTAGCAGATAACAATTGAAATGACTTGATGTAAGTTATAGTAGAGAACCAACCCTAAAGTCACATCACACACTCGAAAGAAGATTCATTTTTAAAAAGACGCTGGGTTAATTGCAGCTGACACTATTCTCATTAAATCAGAAGGCCTCCGCTCAGTTTCTCATTTCCAGATAAGAGGACTTTCTCTCATAAATATTTATGATACATCACACAGTCTCTTGTTTCTGCATCATCTCTCATTTTCCATCGTCCGGTTTGCTTGTCAGATCTCACTTAATTCTGTTTTTCTTGGCTGTTGTTTTGGGGGGATTTATTTTTTTCTCTGCCAAATGTTTTCATGTCGGAACAGAATTTGACAATGCACCACATTTTGGAGATTATGCGGCCCACATAGCTAGAGTTATCTTGTCAAAAAGTCACTTTGAAAAGTTTCATAGCCGTCGGATAGCTTCGATACCCGTCTCACTTCAGCCAACTTCAGAGTGACAAGGCGATTCAAGGAGAAGCCTTTAAAACGTCACACTGCTATCTGTAATGGAAATCGGATTACTTGTGAAGCCCTCTTGTGCAGTTTCTTTAAAAAAAAAAAGAATTTTTAGGGGAGGCATCCATCTGACTGATGAGCTTAGAGTTAATGCTGTTCCCTGTGCGGAACTATACACCCACATCAATTAACTTACTAGGTAAAGAGGGAGGAGAGGGACATTTCAAGAGTGAGAGGAAGAGGAGGAGAGAAATAAAAAAAAGGAGGAGGAACAGCGACGTGCCACGCATCGGAGAGCAACAGCGGCGGCTGCTAGTTGCTGCTTTGGCCCTTCAGGGAAGCAAATGTGCAATTAAAGCAAAACCGGCAAAGAGCCAGACTTTTGTCTCCTCCGATGGGAAATCTTCACCTGATTCGACCCGACAGACACTCAGCTTCTGAAGAGGGGTACACATCAGAAATTCAGGCAAAACCTATCAGTGCTCCATTACTGTGAACGATCACAGAGGTTTCAAAGAGCCTTTTTAGGACGTAGGCGTTTGTTGCTCCGTGTCCAGTTTTCCTGTGCGTTTGGTATTCAAGTCAAAAAGTTTGACTTCACACAATCGTAATCCAATGTAATAATATTTATGCACAGCACTCATCCATCCAAATCATCTGTCCGCATTAGGTGGTATACTGCACATTTTTGTAACACCAAGACTAATAAAATCACTAAATGTTCGGTTGCATTTGGCCCAACAGTGATGTGCAAGGGCGTAGTTTTCAGGGGGATTCAGTGAGATGGAAAAAGATGTACCGCATTTACATATTTTTGCCAATCGGCACATTTTATCTTGCGAGGATGTTGCTGAAGACCAGGATCAATTTTGGTGCTTTCACTCGCATCCGAGTCCCGCCTGTAGGGAGATGGGAGCTTCTCCAAGTGTTTCTGCTGGAAGGAATTATTGTATTATCTGGACATTGCTGCATAGAAAAATAACAGATGCAGCAGTGCAATTTAGCCAACGGCGTTCTAACACTGTTTGGCAGCTCCACAGGAGAGACACAAAGTGGTTCAGCTAGGTTTCCCTCTTGCTAACATGACTTCTTCACTGGCAGTGTCTCTGCCCTTCTGTCTAAAGCCACATGTTCACCCGCTTCTCTCTTGCAGCACCTCTCTATCTCCAATGGCAACATCCAGGTGGATGCCTCCTTCATGCAGACCCTGTGGAACATCCAGCCCACCTGCTCTTCGGGCAACATGGCTGTAGGCAAGTTCATGACCCCAGTAACAATAGCAGCAACCACGGCAACCACCCTCCCATCCACTGTTTTCAAAGATAGTTCTCAGGTGCTATGCTGGTTTTATAATCTTCTGGACATGTTGAGCCTGTAAGCAATAAGGAAAAACCCCTCTAAGTTAAAGCTTACATTATATTTGTAGAGAATAGCAAGTATTTTCGACGTTGCAGTCTTTAAATTTACCAAAATAATAAAGATGGAGAGTTTCTGCTTAATCAAAGCCAAGTATCTTGTACCACAATGTTGTTGTTTTTTTGTTTTTTTAGGGTTTTTGATTGGCGGACATGTGATGCGTCTGTGTCATGGGCACGACGAGAGCTTGACCATCCCTGGAGCAGACAAGAGTGAGGAGGAGCAGAGGTTAGTAGATAATTAGCTCAGTAATTATTAAGATTGCTATTATTACTAATATATTATTAGTAAAAGTATGGCCTGGCATGTTGCACAGTGAATAGCTTCAGCATAGCACATTCAGAATAAAGAAATATACATATATATCCATAGCTTTTGTAAGATGCTATGTCACATGGAAGAAGCTCTTATCCAAATACTTGAGCAGTGATACTCGGCCAACGTTGTCGGTATTCCCTGCGTCAGAGCTGCAGCAGTAGCATAAACTCTTCTTTTATTCCCACTCTGACTTGAAAGACTTGGAAGAAATACACATCTCCACTTGTGTTTTTGTGCTCTCAGGATAGTCAACTATGAGGCGGGTAAGGGAGCTTCAAGGGCCCGCTCACTTTGGAGACTGGAGCCTCTCAGAATCAGGTGAGATCAGACCCAAACACACACACACACACACACACACACACACACACACACAGTGTGTTAATAACATAAAACCCTGACTGAGATGTTCTCTGCTCTGCTCTGCTCTGGAGGAGTCTCTGTCTTACTTGAATGTAATCTCTTCATGAAGAATAAAAAGAATTGGTGTTTTATGTACAAATGTCAAAACTGCTGTACGTTATGTCTAAACGTCACCTCCCTCTACTCTGAATGAACTGTCACTACCAATTACCAGTTAGTTCCAAAACTTTACCATCCCTTTAAATTTACTTCTTTTCTATCACCCTCCCACTTCTTTCTCTCTTTCCTTTCTTTAACTGGCCACCCACGCAATTTCCCTCCAGTCACAGTGTCTGCCTGCTCTCACTGGGCCTGCCTGTCAGTCTGTACACTTTGAATTGGCGCAGGTGCATTTATTAAGGCACACGTTATCCTTCTCAGGTTAGGAAGGGATTTTGAACAGTATTTCACACTATATCATCCGTAAAGTTCCACTGATGGTAAGAAACTTCATCTATGTCTGAGTTAACGTTCTCGTTCCACTTGCAAAAAATATTCAAATTGGATAATTGTTAAATATGGTTTTAGTACAGAATAGTTCATTTAACAAAATAAGCCAAGTTCTCAAATATTTTGTGTAAATCAACCACAGAAGAATTTGCCTAAAATAAATTGTGATATTAAACTGTCTGGTGAGATTTGTTCAGGCGTTTGATGCCAGCTCTCGGTACGTTTTAAAACTCGGTGCTACAGACACATTTCACTGTTGAAGAACAAAGACAATCCGGAGTTGTAGCCAGCGTTTGTGACATCAGTACTCTGTGTTTAGCTGGAGCGGTAGCCACATTCGCTGGGGTCAGGCCTTCCGACTACGCCACCTCTCTACTGGCCATTACCTGGGCCTGACTGAGGACCGCGGTCTGGTCCTGCAGGACAGGGACAAGTCAGACACCACGGCCACTGCCTTCTGCTTCAGGCCCTCCAAGGTCAGTGCTAACGTATCCCTATGTAAACATATATTTATTCTATTTATTTTACATCTAGCTCTAATGTGCCCCTTGAGCAAGGCAGCTACACCATCTGAAAGCTGCCCTCTTTGTTGATGTAAATAAATGTTCTCCGTCAGCTTGCCTCATTAAAGGGGAACTCAAAATATCCTTCCCTGACTGCTTCACCAACGGCTCCCGCGACGGGTCTGTAAGCTCTTAATGAGCTTGTGGCTCGCCACAATAAATTGACCTTTTCACAGCTGCTGAGTAGACAGCACTGTAAACGTTGGAGCCAACATTCATGTTGTCCACTGGCCTAATAGCAGCTCGCTGGGATGTAGCTATTTTCAATTAGGAAGTCAAGAGAAATGCACCATCACCACTACAGTTTTAAGATTGACTGTGATGCATTGGGGGATTTTCAGGATTCGTGCTTCGTATTCTTTCATTTGCCTTTGCTCATTTCTTTCCCTCAATTACCAACCCTTTTTTATCCCACACTGTTTTGAACTTGCTCTCAATCCTAGGGCTCTTCAGTTCTTCAGTTTTAATAGCGTGTGTTCCAAAAATAGTCTGGTTGCCAAAAATAACCCGGAGAAAGGAGCACGACTTACCTGAAATTCAAACTGAAAGCAGGTTATTATAGTGATGATATTCAGTGGTTTTTCATATGTTTGTATGTTGTATGTTTACTTGTAAGTGTGCAGTTTAGATGTAGAAGTTGACACAAGAAAAAGATTGTCTTACTGTTCTCAGTGTGATCCAACTATGATTCCAAGATAAAAAATGTTGTTTTAAAACGAAATAATGTAATGATTTCCTTTTTTTTCACAGTTTCAGAGCCTTCTCCTAAATGATCCTTCTAATAAAAGTAGAACTGGTTACTGTAGGTCCTAATACAATAGACTGATGCTTTTATGTGTATCTTAGTGTGAACCGCCCTCAGCTGCAGAAGTCTAGCTCATATTTGTAAATAAATTTATAGCTGATTTCACAGATTTGTTGTTGCTTGTTGCTGAAGCAATGCTACTTTATTACCCTGTGTTGACCGCACAATGCCATCATGAGTCACCTTCATAGTACCATTGTGTCCCTCTAGATATCCTCTTTTCTGCAATTGGTTCTTTTTTACCCCCCCCCCCCCCCCCCAAGTGCAGTCCACTTCAAAGG